>OVAF01002539.1:0-15410 GCA_900406245.1 Odontarrhena argentea | reverse complement strand
AAAAAAAAAAAAAAAAAAAAAAAAAACTCTTGATTTCACCCTATCCCCTTTTTCCTTCTTCTTCCTCTTTTCGTTTTACGCGACTCTTAGGGTTAGGGTTTGTTCGGTGAATTTTCACGCCTTATTCTTCTTCTTCTTCTTCTTCTTCTTCTTCTTCATACAATTCGTGATTTGGAGAAGCTGATTTCATTCCAAGTAAGGTAATTTCTCTATATTTCTCTCGATCCTTCGTTCAATTACTGTATTGGGTTTGTTGGTTTTCTCGATTTGGGGTTTTTTTTCCACCGCCAAGTGAATTTTCCACGAAATTTTCGATTTTTTTGTTGGTTTCTCTACAAACCCTTTGGATCTGATGATTGCTAATTTCTTCGATATGGGTTGAGCAAAAATTCGATTTTTCCCTTGAATTGGCTTTCAATGTATCTTACGGTGATGGAATTGAGCTGATTAAGTTGTTCGATGTGTGTTGGATTAGTTTGGAATTGGGTTTGATCAATTTCGTTTTCATGATTTGGAATTCGCCTAATGTTCATCCCTTTGCGTGATTCGTGTTCATAGCTTGAAAATTTTGAACCCGTTTTAGACTATGATTGTTATGTTTCCGTGAAGCCATTTTCTATTCACTGTTACTCTTCACAAATCTGCTTTCTTTGTAACTGATCTCTCTCAGTTGATGCTTCTTCTTCTTACAGGTTTTTTGAATGCTTGTAAGATTACCATACTTCGTTTACTGGGGAATCAATCTGTGTTTTTTTTCTTCTAATGATCGCTTTAATTTTGTCCCTCTTAGCTTTGAGTATAAGCTTAATAACCCTTGTAAAGTGATGTACAATTTGGTTCTGTTTTTTGCTAGGTTGGGATATTTTGGTGTTAGAAGATTATAATGGCTGGAGTACTAGCTGGGGAATGTTCGTACAGTGAGAGTGGAGTTTCATCACACTCTAGGAATTCTCATGAGAGACAAGACGAGGTTGCCCGCTGGTACTTTGCTAGAAAAGAAATAGAGGAAAACTCACCGTCAAGGTTGGATGGTATTGACTTAAAGAAGGAAACATACCTCCGCAAATCCTACTGTACATTTTTGCAGGACTTGGGCATGAGGTTAAAAGTGTAAGTTCTTGTTCCACCTTGTCGTTGAATCCTTTCTGTTTTTGTACTGCACTATATTTTTTCCCCCCAGATTGATGCGTTATTTATTTAACTGCTTCATGCTAGCTTGGCTTTTCTTATCATGATTATTCGTCTATCCCTTCCCATAAACATTGTTTAAATATTATAGTTACTCCTTTACATATAGGTTTCATAGAAATGGAATTTGATTACATATCATGTGCTGCTCATGGTTTTAGGCATAATAGAATGTCGTAGAAGTAGTGTTTATTGTATCTCATGTTTTTTTTCATTGACATAAGTGCAAGGAAGAGATAGTTATTAGTGGTGAAGGCATTACGACCACACTATCTGAACTTTACTTCTTGTTGTCATGGTTTCTGCACTGTTCAAAGCTTCCAACTTATGGTTTTTATTGAAAGTGGCTGATATAGTTTTCAAACAGTCCCCAGGTTACAATAGCTACAGCGATAATCTTCTGTCATCGATTCTTCTTTCGCCAATCACATGCAAAGAATGACAGAAGGGTGAGTTTATTGTTTGCATCTGAATAAGTTAAATAATTAAAATGGACTTTAGTCTATGTTGTTCTAATCACTATGCTGTAGTCTGGCTAGTGTAGAATTCAAGGTATTGAAATTTCTTTCCTTGATATTCTTTTGTATATATATTGGTTCCATATCTTTGCCGTTTTCTTGGTAGTTCTAGAAAGCACACAAGTCTATTTCACAGATAGTGGGCTGTGGCTTTGATATAGATTAAGCTATTTACATTAACTATGCAGGATTAATGAACTGTGCTTGTTGGTACTGATTGATTCTTCTGGAGCAGAAAAAAAAAACTTAGATCTTTCCTGATGCCTTTCTTCATGTTGTTTCCACAGACAATTGCAACCGTTTGCATGTTCCTTGCTGGAAAGGTTGAGGAAACTCCACGGCCTCTAAAAGACGTTATTTTTGTCTCCTATGAAATAATAAATAAAAAGGATCCTGGTGCTTCACAGAAAATTAAGCTAAAGGTATTTATCATAATATCGAACCTTCTCAGATGTCTTGCTAGTTAAAAAGAACATATCTTTTGTTCCCATGTTTTTCGGTTTCATTTGATGTTGAGTTTTCCCTATTAACGACAGAGTTCGCTTCTTCATTTTGTAGAACTATTGTCCTTTGGTACTGGTTTATTTTATGTTTGTCAGCATATTAATTTGTATTGACGTTTATCACTTTTGCAGGATGTATATGAGCAACAGAAAGAGCTCATATTAAACGGAGAAAAAATCGTACTTTCGACATTAGGCTTTGACCTCAATGTTCATCATCCTTATAAACCCCTTGTCGAAGCAATTAAGAAATTTAAGGTTGCACAGAATGCTCTTGCCCAAGTTGCATGGAATTTTGTCAATGATGGGTACGTTGAAGTGCTATTCCCTTCTAAAGCTTCCAATAATTCTATGTGCCTTGTATTTTCGTCTTCATGAAATGAAAAGTGGCTTGCAGTCTGCGGACATCACTCTGCCTGCAATTTAAGCCTCATCATATTGCGGCTGGTGCTATTTTTCTTGCGGCCAAGTTCCTTAAAGTGAAGTTACCCCAAGAAGGTTGGTGGCAAGAATTTGATGTTACACCCCGACAATTAGAGGGTATGTATATGATGAAATCAATTTGACGACTCTTGTTCCTTGGTTCACTTGCATAATTGCATTCCCTATTTGGATATGATGTCAAGAGTAATTGCATTCTGTGTAATTCAGATGTTAGCAACCAAATGCTGGAGCTTTATGAGCAAAACCGTACCCCTGCATCTCAGGGAAGTGAAGTCGAAAGTAGTCTAGGTGGAGGGTCAGCTCATCGACCGGGCTCCAGAAATGCTGCGTCAACCGCAGATCATGTTGGTTCTAGGCAAACATCAGTACGTCCAACCCATGAACATTCAAATTCTGATAATCACGGTGGTTCATCAAAAGGCGTTAATCAGAACAATGATAATGGGGGTGGAGAGGCAGCTAATGTCAGTGTCGATCACAAAGAGGAGGTAAAGAGAGAAACAAAGGAAGAAATAAAGAGGGAAACAAAAGAAAGCCCACGTCCAGAAAATCTTCCAGCTCGTAATGACAGTGTAAGAGAAGTCGCTCATAACTCTAGACCTATAGTTGAGGGACCTGGGAAGGACAACTCAGAAAGAGAGGGTGGAGAGTTTAAAGATGATGGCGCTGTTCATCAATCTAGAAATCTTGATGCGGGTGATGTCCCAATTAGCCAGTCGCCAAAAGACTTGAAATTGCTCCGAGATAAGTTTAAGGCAAAACGAGAGAAGGCTAAAAAGTTACTAGGAGAAAGAACAAGGAAAAAGGATTTGATGGATGAGGATGACCTAATTGAAAGAGAATTGGAAGATGTGGAACTAGCTGATGAGGATGACAAGTCAAAGCAAAGGAAATTACAGAGCAAACCAAAGGTTGAGAATTCTGATATCATGGGTACAGAACATTTTGAAATTCAAGATGTTAAAGGGGAAGTAAAAGCAGCAGAGGAAGGCGAAATGGTAAACGATATGATGCACAGCCGGAAAAGAAAAATGGGAAGCCCTCCTGAAAAGCAGTCAGAAGGAAAGAGACGCCACAGTAGTGAGAATGGTGATGAAAGCCACAAGACGAGCAGAGGCAGCAGCAATCATGGTGATAGAGAGCACAGAAGACACTCACAAGAGAATAACCATTCATGAGAGAGGTAATGATTATATAAAACTGCTACTCTTTATTTCCATCTTATGGTCTTATAAAGACCTTTGGCACTTTGATGCTCAACCATGTGAGAACATGACTTCTACATGGGTTGGTTCAGTCGTTGGAACCATGCTCAGTGTATTTTATGTTGATTATATCGATTTTGTGGCATTATGCACAATCCAACGGCTTGAACAAGGACTCATCCTCCTTAAAGGATGTTGCGAAGCTTAGTAGATTTTGTTTCTAATAAGTACTTGTTGCTAGGGAACTTAACATATGCATTATCCACCTGCTTTTTCCGTCTATAATTTTATCAGGCAACAATTTGATTTTGCTAGGGAACAGTAATTCTTTCTTTGAAGGTAATTAGATTAACTTTCCAACTACTCCATGCTAGGGAACTTAACGTATGCATTATCACTTGCCTAATTCGTCTAGTCTAAACCGGGCAACAGTTTGATTTTGCTATAGGCAGCTTCATTACTTTACTTGCTTCCATTTCCTTAAATATAGCTCATTAGGAAAAAAAGGTTTCCTCTACTCCGTGCTAGGTATGCATTATCACCTGCTTATTTCGTCTATAATCTAAATCAGGTAACAGTTTGATTTCACTATAGGCAGCTACATACTTTCTCGTTTGCTTCCATTTCCTTATTAGAGTTGAGTCAGTTGATGAGAAACTGATCATATCAAGTGTAGACTGTGAAGCGTAACTTGTTTGTACATTCGATGAGTTGACTTTTGATGGCTTCTCCAAAAGTTCATTGTTATCTGATGTAAAAGAGAAAACCGTTGTACGGTGTTGTATGTACTTTAGACCCTCAAGTTTTGTTTACTGAGACATTCCTCTTTAGTTCTTATGTATCTGCTTGTGATCTTTTAGTGCCCTTCTCAGAGATTCTAATTCACTCAGAAGGTTAACATCGATATCAATACATAAAATAGAATCGTTCCGATTAAACAATAACAAAAGATGAAGAAGATAAGACGAAACATTACTACCAAAAAGTAGTAATCTTTACTTACGGGATTGAATTTCTACTGTAGCTAGGAGTTTAGAATCTGGAGAGACAAAAGTCACATCGGCAAAGATGTACAAATAAGTTGATACGTGTTTTGTATGAGTCAGCAGAGATACCCACGAAACTTAGACTGCCATGGAAATCGCTTCTTGCTCGATTCTTAACAATCTCCAACTTTCTTGCACAAAGACTTCTCTTTTCACTCCATTTGTGAGTGACCGATTGGCACACGACACCGGACGAAGACGAGGAAGTTGCTTACTTTCTTCCGATTTCCCAGAAAAATCTGTGATTCTCGGAAAATGCTTAGGGATGCAGAAACAGAGATTCTCTGCGCTTTGTTTATCAGCGAGCCGAGAAGATGTAAACCCATCTGAAGAGCTTGCTGTGATACTTGAGGTTGATGGGTAAGTTCCGATGAAGAAAAAGCTTCAAACTTTGCGATGAGTTTGAGTAAGTTTCAGTGATTGCTAACTTCTGAATTTTTTTATCCAGGGTAATGATTGATACATGGTCATGTAATCGCCAGGCCTTTAATGTAGGTACGGCTTGAATCATTCAATTCAGTTAGATGATTTTACACACTGAATAATCCATGTGATAAGTGCTTACTGATGACCCTTCTTTTGACTGATGTTTTTGTTCTTACTATGAATACCAGCTTTTCAGAAGCTTGGGCTTGATTGTGCAAATTGGCCTGAACCAGTTTATTCAGACTTGTTGAGGTATAATATCTCAGTTTCTACCCATCTGTGACTTGTGCTTTTCTTCAAGTTGGCTTCTTTGATTTGCCTGAAGTCTACCTTGAAATGCTTTAAGAAATGATCCTTTTTGTTGCATTTATCTATCTGTGACCTTGAGGAATCAAGTTTTTTCCAATCATATATCCTATGTATCCCGTAGATGCTGTTTCTAGATATTAGAAAAAGTCTAATTCTTATATCACACTATTGGATATTTAGTTGGTAATTGTGTTCCATTCAAAATGTTTTTGCTTCCCTTTTCTTCCTAGGAATGGTTGCCCTCGATATGAGTGGATTAGATTGAGTTCATTGTACAACTGCATTTCGTTGTCTAAAAGCGTGTAGTTGATTGTTACCAGAAAGGGTGCTGCTGATGAAGAGAAAATGTTGGTTTTGTATTTCAACCAGGTAACTTATCATTAGGATTATGCGACCACTCAGTTATCAATTATATGACCTTTTTCCTGACTTTGTTATCCACCTCTTTTCAGATTGGTTGGCCTTCGTCGTTGCCAACCAGTGAGAAAGGGACTTTTGTAAAAAGTGTTTTGCGAGAAAAGGTTACACGCGTACTTAAACATAATGTTATTTTCAGCTAACTATATTTTCTTTGAAGTTGATTTGATAACTCAATCAATTGCTTAACTCCAACTTGTTTGTCGGCAGAAAAATGCAACGGATGAGTTTCTGATGTCGAAAAGCATACCTCTGAAATCTGGAGTCCAGGAGTGAGTCTCTTTTGATATGACTGTTGATTGCATTCTTAAACTGAAACAAATAACTGGGGAGTTGTTTCGTGTACGTGTAACTTGAGTCTTTAAATTATTTACCTTTTTGAGCTGTAGGTTTATCGATAATGCATACACGGAGGGAGTACCTGTTGCTATTGTAACGGCCTACTGCAAGAGTGGAGACAAAGTAGCCCTGTAAGTAGCTAAGCTCCCAAATATATTCATTCTGCAATTCAATAAAGTAGCTTGTCCTTTATATATCCTCATTTTAGTTTTGATCGCTCGGAGATTCACAAATTTTAATATGGCCTTGAGATCCCTAAGGCTCACATAACATGACTACGATATAATCCATGATTCATTCAAAAGGCTACATTTGTTGGAAACACCAGTAACAATAATAATTGCTTTACAAATCTTGAGGTTGTGGGTTGGTTCATACTGTTTTCTTTTTGTAACTGTATGAGGAAAACCGAAAAATTGCAAAATGAACATTGAACAGTAGTACTTGTAAGGAAATTCTTGAAAACAGTGGCTTTTGATTGTTCTGTCATCTTTATACTAAACAGGTCCATTGTTGAGATGCTTGGCGAAGAAAGACTATCAAATGTGAAGGTTATTGGAAACAATGAAGTAGAACAGAGTCTGTATGGACAACTTGTTTTTGGTAAAGGAGTTTCTTCAAATCTAGAGGAGCAACTAGTGAAGGAAGTGAAAAAAGCAGGTATAGGAGACAATTTTCAAGTACGCTTTTTTGTCTAAGACCTTTCCTTCTAGTTGCAGTAAGCATCTCATCCTCTTAATTTTTTGGTCTGACTAGCGTCGGCTGAGAAACAGAGGATAGCAGAAGAAGTTGCATCAATGCTGAAGCTAAGTGTTGACATTGACACAACCTCATCTGAGAGGTGGAACATTCTGTTCTTCTCTACGAAAAGTCCAATTCCATTCCTTAACAAGAACAATAATGTCATCTTATTTTTCTTCGGTTTTGTTTTTCTTTCACCAGATTGGAGAAAATTGTTGTTGCTTTGCGTGCTGCTGCAGAATATGCTGGATTACCTGTAAAAAACTGTGTACTTGTTGCTGGTAGTCAGCCCGGAGTTTCTGCTGCAAAGATGATAGGCATGCCATGTGTAGTCATGCGAAGCAGGTATGGTTTCAGACTTTCTGTTTCCTTTTCTACACAGCTAAAGCCTGCAAGTTACTTTTGTGGGGCCTTGATCATTTGCTCATTTTCTTTGCCATTATTTTGTTTGTTATAGTTTAACTGCAAGAGGTGAGTTTCCATCTGCGAAAGGTGTAATGGATGGGTTTGGAGGTGCAGACTTGACAATCACAAAACTTAGGCACAAGATCAAGTCTTGAAGAAACAATTCAAGAAAGCTGTCTCAAGATCAGAATCTAGAGCTCTTATTGACTTCAAAAGTTTTCAGCTTGATATGTAACTATGGCCTCCTGCGGTGACACAGTTTATTCTTTGTAATGTACTGTTGTGGTTAGTTTCAGACATCAACAAGCCTTTACTCATCGCAATATCCATTCAGATTCCAAAGTCCTTCACTTTTCTTTTTCATGTCTGTTCTTAGGGACATTAAGAATATGAGCTTCCTGTAATTCGGTTCTTTGGAATGTTAGCCGAATATTTAAATTGCTTGAGTTGCTTATTTTTCTGAAAGTGGTAAAACAGCATTTATGTGATTTCGTTTCAAGTCAGGACACTACCTACATATAACTACAGTAAGGTTTTTATCATCATGACTTAACAGTCCAACATGGCTTGTTATACAGTAAAGCACCTCTAGATGGTTTACATTTGAGAGATCTCTGATTGCACGTTGCTGGTGTTTCGTCTCTGAACTGGTTCAGGGCTTGAGTATTCCACATCATCAGGACCAAATGATGATATGTTTGATGAGACAGATTCGGATATTGCCCTGGAGATGGAGTCTGATGGAGATTGCTGTTTGTAACTTTGGGACGTCGAGTATACAGGTGCTTCCTGAGTTCTTTTTCCTTGGGCTTCTTCCGCAAGCTTTCTTAGAAGATTCATAACAGTTGGAAGTAACTTCGATGTGATGGAGAGTACTCCAGCAAGCTAAAAAAGCACAGGGAACATGGTGTAAAAGATAATGTCTTGTGTTTGAAACAATTTCAGGCTTAAGTAATAAGAGCTTAATAAGAGCTTACTGCGCCGTGTTGAAATTCACCAGGAATATCAAGCTGCACCCATAAGGCTTTGGAGAGTAAAAACGCCACGAAGAAACCCAAGAGGTACAAAGGATTCCTGTTACAACAAGATGAAACATGCCCATTTTTCTAAATTGCTGAAACACAACGGGATCATCTTAAATGAATTGTAAAGCAATGCAAGGAAAATGATGAATTTACTTTAACAGCATCATGAATTCATTGAAACCAAGGACAACCATCAACACAATCGCCCAAGCCGGTGGAAGCCAGTTGTTATTGCGCTTGTGAGCCTCCTGCACGATAGAAATAAAATATACCATTGATTAAATTATGTATATAACACAGAAATTCTGAGGTAGGTATGCGAAATCACCTGTGCCGAAATAGCTTGGGTTACTGTATACTCGGTCTCCGATTTAAACTGTCTCCACAGTGATTTACACTGTACTGGCGTCAGTAGCACATCTTTCGGAGGCACCTGCATCCACCAAACAATATCATTGGTTATTCATTTTGGCAACAACTGGAGCGGCATTAGTATTAGCATCCCATGTGCAACAATGCTAACTATGTATGTCCTAATTCTGACAGAATACAATATTTTTGGTAAAGTGGATTAATAGAGCCTCAATAACGCTACTACTAAGCATATTATACTAGAATTCGCTTAAACAGACTCGTTACCTCTTCCCAAGAGCTAGATGCAAGTGGATCCGAAGAAGTTCCTAAACTTCTGCTGTGGGAAGATGCAACAGATACATTTCCATCCATGAGTGAAGAGAACAGCGTACTCTCAATTTTGTCTGGTCTTTCATCCAAACGTATTGCAGCGATCACAGATAGGAGACTTAAAGCCTGCAGGGTAGCAACGGATAGAAAGAGTTTCATGACATCAACTTAGTCCCCTTAGGCCTTCGCCATTAATTTTAAGGAGTTACCTCTGCACGAGCATCTTTAGTGATTGCTTTGATATCCTCTTTTCCAGTCCATACCCGTGGCATTGAGTCTTTATCATGACTGAAGACCGTTGAGAACCTGAAATGTGTTTGGGATAGCATCAAACAGAGAAAACTGAAAAAAGCAGCTCTCAAAAGGAGTGTGCTCCGATGTTTGGCTTACCTATCTTTCATTCGAATTAGAATTTTAGCAGCTTCTTCTCTCGCTTTTTTCTCCACTATACTCTGAGCGTAGTCATTTAGATTCTGAACCCTAGCATTTATTGTAGCATGATCTAGCTCAAAACCAGTAATCACATCGAGAAAATCTTTAACAGCTGTTTCAGTCTCGCGTTTGAGAAGCGTCCTTATGGACGGCCACGTCTCTTTTCCACCAGCTTCGAACAAAGACTCGATGGGTTCGTTTAGTGCTTGACTTAGCCGTTTCTGTAAACCACCACGAAGCAAAACCAATCTTAATGCAAATCCTAAGGAGTTTAGAGGCCAAACGAAGAAAAAATCCAAGTGGAACCTCATAGTTGGCAGTTAATTCAGATAATTTAGCAGTCTGAGCAGAAGATGCGTGAGAATCAATGTCACGACAAAGTTTCTCTCTGATTTTTGATGCATCCCAATTTGCTTGTGCAACCGCAGCATCTGAAGGGCCGAAAAGTATAATAAAAAAGTTACTGGTGTGTAAAGTTTGTTTCTCACTCGAAAGCTCTACTTTTGAAGCACAAACTGAAATAGGAACTCTCACCTTTGCATCCTTTGTCAAACACGAGCAGACAAGACTGCTGTGAGTCCCGCACAGCACTTGCAAATCCTTTGCCTTGTTTCAGAGACTGTTCCAGCCGGATCTTAAAGGCTTCCAATGCATTGGATCGTAGATGTCCCACCATGGTAGCATAAGAAGAGTACACAAACTGGAAATTTAGAAAATGTAAATTGGGGATAAGAGACACAATAATCAGAAGCAGACCAGATCCAGAATCAATGTTGCAAAACCAAAGCTGGACGATTTCTTACATCCAAAGCTTTTGATTTCAGCTGTAGACGCTTCTCTTTTCTTACTCCTTCATCAAAATATATTGCCTCAGCGTCATATCTAACAAGGGGTGAGGAAAAAAAGATTAGGCAAATTACTTGCTAGACAATTTGATACATCAGGAACCTCAACTGAGGAGCTTACTCCGAGAAGTATTTCTCAAGGATGGAGCTAAGCTTTCTGCCAAAACCAGGAACCGGACCACCTTCGACGGCTTCTTGCAACTCCAACCAGCTCTAAATAAATTCTATCACGTTATGTCTCACAGACAATAAATCAGCAAGTAATACTAAAGTACGCAAGGAGGCCGCAGGAACAAACCTCATTGGTTGCCAAGTGGTGTAGCTTCTCATTGGCTATCTCTTCACAACGTACAGTGGCAACCATTACCTTGCAAGCATTAGACATAACAACATTTGGTCACTAGGTACAATAACATGGTTTAACTACATAGTTTTTATCGTATAGAAGACCTTGTGAGCAGGAAGGTCTAAGTCTCTATTCTCTTTTATAACTGTCCATATCTGCTGGGAGCTGAAAGAAAATCCTGAAGCAGGAACTACACCACGTCTATCACCAGCAAGTCCCCCAGGTGAAATGGAGTGGAAAAACCTCTGCCTTAACCCAGCAACCTATTAAGAAGTCCGCGTGAATCAAGGGAATAGGTCAGAGGTTTACTTTCACGCATCACAAGCCACGCGTTTTACATATTACAAGAATACCTCTTGCTTAAACTGTTCTTCTTTCATTTCATAGCTGGATAATGCAACAACCTCCACCTAAAACCATTTACCGAGCCGATTATCTAATAAGGAAACGACAGACAGGTATATTCATGAACAATTTATAAACATTACAGCGCTAATCAGATAGAAATTCAATCATAAAGAGCACAATCTGTGTGGAATGACTATCTCCTTACATTGAAGAATTCACTTAGAGGTGTATTCCTGTGTGCTTCAGGCTTGCGAACTAAATCCCATATCTACAACAAACCAAAATTGGTAGACCAAACCTCAGAGGAGAAAACAGCTAAAACAGATGGAAGTTGAGACACTGTGTTACCTTCTGAATATCTTCTCTAAGGACAGGTTCAAGCAGCTCTATCGGAGTCTAATGACAAAAACACATGTCAATAAGGAAAATGACTTCACCATCAAGAATCATATTCAATGACAGAAACCAACCTTTGTTTTATCACGTATGACAAAAAGAAGAGTTGTTTTCCGAGGGCTAAACAATCGCATCATGACCTACAAAGCATTAATGATTATTGCACCTGTTGATTGAACATAACATTCCATATGTAAGCACATCATGGTACCTGGAAAACTGTTTTTAGTAATGGTTTGTTGGCAGCCTGTTCTCTTCCAATATCATGGCACCACCTATGGAGTTCATCATTTCATTACTAATCTAATAAAAAGTGGTTTTTCCTGGTCCAAACCTTTTGTGCCTACATTAACATCGTGCTTGTGTTGATAGATCTTTACTAATTTTACTTGAATCTTAGTGTAACATAGTACTTAAGATTCAGAAAGAGACCAAACATATAAGTATCAAAGGGGTCGTAAAGCTAAACTATGTCCATCTTCTAATAACACTAACCTTTAACTTTCGACTTCCACGTAATAAATAAGTTATAGCTATCTAATAAAACATAGAGACTCACATATTAATCAGTACAATATCTGCAACAGCCAGAGCGAACAGGGCACTTTGTTTCTCAAATGTAGTGTCATCCTAAATCAGAAACCATTGAAAAAAGAACAGTAAGGGAATTGCTAGAAACACATATTTAACAAAGCAAAAGTATCAAGCATGTAAGTATCCATAAATTTTTAAAATTACTGAAAATTTCACAGCAAGTTAGCCAAAATCACATTCTTCGGCACAACTAAAATAATAACAGTATATGTGTTGCTAACCATGTCATTCAGTCATCTTACCTCGCCTCTTTCTCTTCCATCAGTACCCTCCAAATCCATAGCAAGTGTAAAAGGCTCAATTCCAACACACTTAGCCATCCAAATCCCCTTTGTTGTTTGACTCCTGCAAGGAAGATAGAATACCAAATTACCAAATCAACAAAATTTCAAAACACTAAAATTAGCATTGCCACAAAAAAATAAAAATAAAAAATCGACAAACTCTAACCTTCCCGCAAAAGCATCCATTTCCCTAAAACTGGTATGAAAAAGATGATTCAAGAGTGTACTCTTCCCTGTTTATCACCAACAAACATAAAAGAAGAGAAAATCAAAGGCACAGACTTTAATCATATCTCAACCTCAGTTCAAAAGTAGCTTTGATTGGAGCAAGCTACAAAACATAAAACTCATACCACTGCTCTGAGGACCCATGATTGCAACAACAGCATAAGAAAGTCCACAATCAGAAAGCTTCGTCTTCTTCACGAAATTCTCTAAACCCTCCACATTAAATTCACCATTCCCATCGATAAGCTGAGTAGGGCAACAATCCTCGCTTTGCCCCATCTCTATTCAACGAATTCAACTTTGTACACAGATCAACAAGAACCCAAAAACCTCATAAAATCCAAAATTTCGAATAAAAATCAAAACTTTTATTGATGATTGATGCAAGAAAACACGTGCATATAGAAACAAGTTGGTTTCTTACCGAATCAGGTGTAGTAAAGACGCGATCTTTTAAGGGCACTTGACTGTTGTAGCGGAAGATATTGAGAAGGAAGAAGAAATGCAAACCGCCTAAGTTTGCAGCGAGAAATATACGAAGCTTGTTTTTCGAGTTTTTGTCTCTTTTGCTTTTTCCTAAGACCCAATAATAATATAAATTTTATCTACTCTTTGATGATTTTATAAATTTTGGCTCCTTCGAGAAGGTTATTGATTACTTTCGTTGTTTTATCCAGATTTCAATTGGGTTCGAATCACATATTTGTTTTTTTNAAAAAAAATTTTTTTTTTTTTTTTTTTTTTTTTTTTTTTTTTTTTTTTTTTTTTTATTTAACCCAAAAAAACAAAACCGTTTTGTTTGGATTCGGATTTTAATTTGGTACAGTAGATGGGGTACAGCCACACGGAAACATGAAACTTTGACCTCTTATTTTAGCTACATAAAACTTTATAAACGGTTTTAAACAACACGAAGTTCTTTATTTATGGCTTAAACCACATAATCATCTAATTTTGACGGTTTTCGTTTAATCCGTACATAAACCGTATTAAATCGAACTTAAACCAACCAATGATTTGACGTTGGTTAAAAGGTTTAGGGTATAGGGTTTGATTTTGGTTAATCATTGAAATCATTGGTTGTGAACCAAAGAATTTTGTGTTGTTTAAAACCGTTTATAAAATTTTGCGTAGCTAAAGTAAAAGGTCAAAATTTCATTAGGACAGAACCGGTTTGCGAAGTTTCCGTGTGATTATACCCCGTCTACCCGGATAAACATTATACGTGATATGTGTTGAAACCTTTTTGGAATATGCATGAATCACACATAAAGTAAGGATTTGGATATAAGGTCCATTTGGATATGTGGAATTTAGACAAATATTCGGATACAAAATTAAACTAATTTATAATTATCTTTTGAAATTTTTGATTAAAACAAAAAGAATCCCAAAAGAATAAGAAACAAATATTCGGAAACAAAATTAAACCACGAGAATTACTCAAAAGGTCTATGTCATATATTTTCAGTGCTATGTCAATATTCCATGTCATCATTCTTTAGTAGATCACTCTTTCGGAAGATCACGTGCCAAATAATAGTATGATTTTTATATCCTAAGGCTCCGAATGGGAGAGCGGTTCAAGCTGTGCGGTTCAAGCGGATCAAGTGTGGTTCAAGTGTTTCAAACTGTTTAGAGTAGGTAAAACTGTTAGTGTGAATAAATATGTGTGAATAGAAAAAGCGGGTCAAGCGGACCGAATAGTAAAAGTTGAATTGATTATATTATTCTTAAGAGTATTATTTAATATTTATACGTAATTAAATCATATGAAAATAAAAATAAATATATTAAAATATTCTATCATACATAATTATGTATTTAAAATGATTAGTGTAATATAATGATTTTTTTTAGAATTTATTATTACAATTATAAATAAAGATATATATTTAATATAGATTCATCTCTACTATTTATTACTATTATTGTATATATTATTTTATTTTAAAACATAAATGTTTATATTTAATAATATATACTGAAATAATTTTAAAACATAAATGTTTATATTTAATAATATATACTCAATTAAAACATACTTATAACACAATAGTTAAATAACAAAAATTTTGTCTTACAAATAGTATATTTCATTATTTTTTACAATTTAAGTTTTATAAAGATAAATAATTTACTTTTAATTGGAAATATGTTAATGTTTAGTTCCTTCAATAATGAGAAATCATATTTAAAAATAACTTCATTATTTTGGTTTCATACATAATTATTATTTAAATTATCAATTAATGTATATTTCCTAAATAGTAAAAGTGGTTCAAAAACAATACATTTTCCTTTGTCCTCTCACTTCCATTACTCTCCTTGTATAGTTGACCCACTTGTACTATTCACGATTATAAAAAAATTATTACACTCTATACAGTTCACATACATGAATGACAAGTTGTAAGTGGGTAAATTGTACCACTCTTAAACCACTGTTAATCCACTCCTTTTTCACTCCTCCATTCAGTACCTAAGTGTCTGATTGTTTGGGCCNTTTAAAAACAAATTTCAAACCAATCACACTTTAACTTTCCTAAAAATTCTCAAAGCTAAAGCAAAATCTCTCACAATCACACTTTAGCTCTCCTTAAATTTCTCAAAGCTAAAAAAAAAGTCTTTAGTTTTTTCTTTGCTGTAATCTTTAAAATTCTAAAGCACCATTTTTTATGCTTTAA
>OVAF01002538.1:0-15411 GCA_900406245.1 Odontarrhena argentea | reverse complement strand
TATATATATATAAAGTCATTAGGCTTGGTCATTCGAAAATGGTTTAATTCCAAAATGGTTTAAGAGTAAAAAGATTTCAAGCGCATTTCACGTTAGCTTCTAATAGTGTGATATTTATTATGTATCTAAAACTAATTTAGTGGACCACAAAGCCACACAAAAAAAAGTAACCATAAATAAAGCTCAGGAGCTTAGGAGTCAGGAGTGCCTAATTGATTTAGGTAGCTGTGTGCTCTCTCTATCTCTCTCTCTATTTCTCAATTGATAAGTGTGGGAGAGGGATTAGAGAAGAAACAAAAAATGGTGGGGGGAGTATGTGAAATGTGGAGAGAAATGAAGGGTATAACAGCAATGGTGGTGGTACAAATAGCAACAGCAGGATTGAACATTTTGTTTAAGCTTGCGGTGGAAGATGGTATGAGCCCAAGAGTACTTGTGGCCTACCGTCTCGTCTTGGCTACACTTGTCATGCTTCCCCTTTCCTTCATTTTTCAAAGGTTACTTTTCAATCTCATATATATATATATATATATATCTATATATATTATGTTTTACTTTGATTAATTGTCTTATTGTTTGATTGAGTAGGAAGAAGAGGCCAGAGTTCACATGGAGTCTGTTCTTACTAGCAATTCTCTCTGGCTCACTCGGGTACGTATAATTTGTCACACACACACGTTGTTTTCAAGTTATACATATGTCCAAATGCAAATTTTTAATATTACTAGATAGAAAATAATGTGACCAAAAGGATTATATTCATATTCATCAATTAATTACAAGGACTTGTGGTTTGTTTAATTTCGAGCCCAACTTAATTAGAATACTATTGAATTGTTGACAAAAAAAATAAAAATTAAATCCTGCAATGTCCTACATATTGCCTTTGTTTCAAATAAACAGTACGGTGATACCAAGTATCCTAGCCGTGACGGGAATCGCAATGACGTCAGCAACCTTCTCTTCGGCTGTTACCGTTCTCAATCCCTTGATCACTTTCATCGTGGCTGCACTTCTTAGGCAAGTCCCTAAATAATACAAAGTCACATTTGTATCCATTTCTATGTAATCTAATCATAAAACAAAATTTTATCTAAAAAAGAGAGAGACTAATTAATGTAATTGTTGGTATTATGGTGACTCATATATAGGATGGAGAGGGTAGGGCTTGGAACGAGCCAAGGGAAGGCTAAGGTTCTTGGGACTTTACTTGGTGTTGGTGGAGCTCTTGTCTTTATATTCTACCAAGGAAAAGATTTTCATCTGTGGTCAACTCACATTAACATAATGAACCAACCGCATGGTGAATCCCCCCACCATGTCTCCGTCCTCGGGGCTCTTATAGTTTTTGGCGGTAACTTTTCCTTTTCACTTTGGATTATATTACAGGCAAGTTTGTGTTTTTTTCCACCTTGTCATTTTAGTCATGTAGTTTGGCTAGTTAATCCAATAACTAGCTAAGCTTGCATATTATACAAGTTTTTAATTTGAGATATATAGGACTACGACGATATGAAGGCTATATTAAATCCAATGTGTCGCTTCTATATATGCTTACATTTATTTGTTTTACAGGTCAAAATAGGCAAACGATTTGGGGGACCTTTTTGGAACTCGGCGCTAATGAACATGATGGGAAGTGTGGTGGCTTTAGTTGTCGCTTTTTGCTGGAACAATGATCTGAAGGAATGGAAATTAGGATGGAACATCAGACTCTTAACCATTGCTTATGCGGTAAAAATATCAATCCCTCTCATTAAGAATATATATCACACATCCATGTGAGTCTACGAGAGAATATTTACTTAGGTTGGCCATATATAATTAACTAATATGATCCATTGTAGGCAATTGTGATATCCGGGATGGTGATAGTCGTCAATGCATGGTGCGTCGAGACTAGAGGGCCGTTATTTGTATCGGTATTTAGTCCCATAGGACTTGTGATCGTAGCCCTTGTTGGATCAATTTTTCTAGATGAAACACTTCATTTGGGGAGGTACAAGCTCATGTATATTGTATTTACTTTGCCCGAGATGAATTTGATGTATATAATGATTCACTTTTACTTGGCAACATTACAGCATAGTTGGTACAGTGATTATCGTGGGAGGATTATACCTAGTGCTATGGGGTAAAAAAAAGGAAATGAAGAGTATCACTCCTATGTCCGATCATATTGAAACAACTAAGACTAGCAAAGACATCACCCTCAACAATACCCCTACATTAAGTACAAATGTCCCTTGAATCCACTTTCAAATCAACCATTATTTATAATTTGTTCTAGTTATCACTTATCACATATAAAGATGTGGGATTAGTACGTTGCTTTAATTTATATTGTTTTGAATTATAGTCATTATATATATCCGTCAAAGGAGTCATTATATATCGATAATACAAGTGTTTACTCTCATTACAGTACATGATTTCTTGGACTTAATACTGTATGAATCGAATTATAGTATAATCCAATTATATTCACAAGTAGTATCGGAGTTGAATCGATTTAGCTCAGTATGCTTGTTATAGTCCGAATAAGCTAAAGGAAAATCAATAATAACAACCAAGACAACAAGCAAATTAAGAAAGCAATAAAAAGACTTAACAAGAAATGGGCTACCATTAAAAAAAAAAAAAAAAAAACAAGTTGATTCTAAACTGGACAACAAATTACAGACTCATGAAATTAAATTAAAAATTGATACAAATATCAAAAAAAAAAAAAAAAAAAGTATAAAAAGTCAAGTTCTTTTGCCGTGGCGTTATGCCACCTAGACTGGGCCGATTGGGCTTTTCGAGTAATTGCCCTTGTTTACTTAACCTAGAGTCCGAGCCTTTTGCCATAATTGATTCCTCAAGCATCCTAACGAATATTTTGATTCGTACAAGACAAGTCTCCAAAGATTCGTGAGTTAAGATAAGCAGAGGCCACAAGAGTACGACACCGTCCTAGGCACAGAAAAGAATAACACATTCGTATAGGCTTCGTCTTGCCTCGTCTAAAAACCATGCAAACGTATAAAAGTATAAATGCATATATCTAAACCCGGCCCTTACCACCACATAAAGTAAAAGATTCAACATCGACGCTAAATTATGACATCTGAGTATCGTTCAAGAGTTATTGTAAACGGAACAAGAAGAACAAGAACGTTTCATTACTTCTATTGCCGTCATTGTAGCCGTACCATTAGGCTACAAAACTATGGTCTATATGGTCCTTTATGTCCTTTCTGTTCTAGAGAGATTAATCTTCACGATGAGCTTGACATTATGAGGATAAACCGACCTTATTGGGATACCGAAACTGATTGGATCACTCTTCATCTAATCAACTCATCACCGAGAAGTACTAATCGGTTCAACCATGATATAGTTAACACCGATGATGAATTCCTTGATGTTGCACCCAACGAACAGATTGGTGCACCACCAGCCTCTTTATCCGCCATTCAGGCTTTAAAGACGGTGAAAATTACAGAAGATTATTTGGCGAAAGAGAAGGTTTGCGCGATATGCAAGGATGAGTTTGAAGTTGGAGAGGAAGGCAAAGAGTTGGGATGCTTGCATTTGTATCATTCAAGCTGCATTTTCTCTTGGTTAAATATTCATAATACTTGTCCCATTTGTCGTTTTGAGGTTAACTTAGGTGTCTCCGAAAGTAACATAGAAGGAGAAAGGTCTCCGAACAGGGAACCTTATCGACCGAATCGCCTTCGGACTCGGGTTTGTTCTTTGTGGCCACTCCGAATCATGTTTGATTGGGTACATAATCTCATCGGTAAGGTCCCTTCTACTGGTCTAACTTTCATGGCTATGCTTTTATGTTTTCATGTTTTTTAATTATTCTATACGTTTAATTGCTTAAAATATATATGGCAGATTTCCCTTAAGAATATAACAAACAAAACAAAAGGAACGGCTAACAAGAATGAGTTCGAATTAGACTAAAGTTGGCTTTAACATGACAACATATGTTCGTAAAATATCTTTGATTTGGTAGTAAGTTGTAAATAATTAAATGAAACTATGGTGATATAAGTTCTAGTTGGATAATAAATGTAGCCCATGAAATAGATATTAGATAATGCGAAAATGAATACGAAAAAGACAAGAATACGGGTCCAAATATACCCATAACAAATCGGCAAATCCTATAGTATTAATCATCCATCACCCAAGTTGTAATATAATAACGATTTTCATTTCCATATAAATACATCCCCTCGTTAGACAAATCAAAACATCAAAACAAAACTTAAAAGTGAAAGAAACAAAACANTAAAAAAAAAAAAAAAAAAAAAAAAAAAAAAAAAAAATAAAAAGGAAAAAAAAAAAAAAAAAAAAAAAAAAAAAAAAAATGGTGATGAAGACTACAAGTGCTCTTATGATCTCCATGGTCATCATGGCTTCATTATCAGCCCTTTCCCAAGCCCTGATACTTAACGGCCTCCAAGTTAGCGCCATTCGAGTGACGGATACCTTGCATTGTTCCCTTAACGGAGACCTAAACGCCCCTCTACTCTCTGGCGTCACGGTTCATTTAGTATGCGACAATGAAATAGCCGTAGGCACAACAAACCAAGCAGGAGTATTCAACATCGTAACCGGAATACTCGGGATAACTGACATCAAAAGATGCTGTATTAGGATTAATCTCCCCGTGGCCTCATGCTCGCTCTTCGGGGCCACTGGTGTCGCCATAGGCTCCCTCAGCCTACTTAATGTCGTCCCGTCAACCGTTGGAAATGTTGCCAGTCTCGTTCTATCCGGACCCCTACGTCTTGGATGATTGCACGTACTCGATCGTCCGTGTTTGCGTGCATGAAACTTTTGAGAAAGTTTATTTGCCTGATAATTGCATGTATGTTGTTTTCTTTTTTATATTTAAGTGTCGTTGTTGGTGAAGAAAAATAAGTGATGCATATATATATGCTCCAATCACCACAACACCTATGATAAGTTGTCTTTTGTAAGTTTTCTTAATTTGTGTTTTTATCAATAAAATAAAGCTTTGTGGATCCGTCCTATCTAAGAAAAATTATCGTTTAATTCTTCAAATTTTTCAATGTCACGAATATAATCTTCGACTATTGGGGTTACAAATTTATTCTTTAGTTTGCTATAGTTGATTCCATCAATTAAGGACCACTAAAAGTCAACTGTTAAATCACAAATGGCGTCCAATACATGTAGTCTAGTGGTTTGTGCTAGTGCCGTCACTGTGACACCGCCTGGATTCGAATCCAGCTTAATGCAATATTATTGTTATTGACAAAAAACAAAAATCACAAATGGCCGTCGTTAATGCAAAACGACAAGGTATGAGAATCAAGTTATATAAATGGTTATTTAATTCAGAGTTAACCAATTTATTCCAAATTAATTTTTCTCAAATTCCAAATGGAGACTCGGCCCAAACTCTAGGCCCAACATGACGATAAACCCACGTTGCCTAAACCCACGCGCGTATAACGAATCGCCGGTGCCTCTTCACCTCTCAAAATTCAAAATCGAAATCACTTTTCTTCGTGAAGCTCAACATCGATCTCTTCTCAACAGAGTATCTCACAAACTTTTTCTAAGGTTTCTGATAAAAAACCGACGAAGAAGAAGATAGATATTTCTTCAATGGTGAGAAATTTTCCTGGTCTCACAATATAATTTGATTTCTAAACCCTAATTTGATTTTTGATTTTTTTTCCTTTGGGTGGGTTTGTTGATCAGGGAGGTGACGGAGAAGAACTAGAGCCCCTTTTTGATTATCATCGTGTTCAGCCTCCGAATTTCGTTTGCCTTGACGGTGAGTTTCAGTTTTTGATTTGGTGTGACGGGAGAGTCACTGAATAATATATTCATTCTTCTCGCTTGAATCTTCTTGCAGACGACGATTCTGATGTCTCGGAGGTGGTGCCCGTTCCCAAGAGAGCAAAAACTTCCCAAAAAGTATGAATTGATTCTTTATGATTCATTGAAACGAGAACAGAATCGGGAATGTTGGGTTTGAAATTTTTAAAGGCTTATAGCTTTGTATGTGAAAATTGTTATTTGATTCATATTTGGGTTTGTTGTAAGTTCTGATTATATTCTTCACAAATTTAGAGTCTTGAACCTATCCTGAACTTTAAATTTTTTGATGGCTAGGAAGTCAAGTTATCTATTGGCATGGTAAATTCACCTTTTTTTCGTTTTTGAAACATTTCGGTTTACTTTCTATAAAGGTTGAAAAGGCAGATGAAGATGTGAAAGTGATCGAAGTTGCCTGTGATGATGATTGGTTGCCTCCTCCGCCAAAGGTTATCTTTGATATTAGTAAAGAGTCCGGTGAAGATTCAACCATTAAAGCATTGAGGTACTTTGGTATGATGAGTATTTCTCATCTGTTGGCTTTCTTATGTTGCTATCAGAAGTTATGGTTCTGTCTATCCTTACAGCCTTTAGTCTATTTCACTTCTCCGAGAAGTGTTAAGTTTGAAACTTGCTAACGTCATCTTAGTATTTGTTTGTTTGTTTTTTTTTTGTTATCCTAAAGAGTCACATTGTTACACTTTGTTTCCAACTATCTAACTGAAATTTGCAACGTAGGTCAAAGAAAATGGAACTCATGTCATTCACAAAACCTGTAGCAGATGTGATGCAGGAAGTTGAGGAAGCAGCTAAAAGGGAAGTTGAAGTATCTCTCAATCCGACCTCAGAGGCCGCCGCTCAAGCCCCACCAGAGCCTGCAACTGACAGGGCCAAAATTGTCATTACAATACAGGACAAAGATGGACAGAAGCAATTCCGAGTCTATGCGGTAAATTGTTTCACTGCTTTAAAATTTACCTCCCAACCTTCCTTTAATAAATATTACTATCTAAAATGCCTATGTGTGATTAGTAGACATAAGTTTTGGCTGTTGCATCACACTGTCATTAACAGTCCGTTAGCTAAATATTTTAAGCTTTGCAAGGAAGCATGAGTATAGAAAGAGCTTTGGTTGATTTCGAACTACTCTTTGATGTCATCTGATAAAAAAAGTGATTACGAGTCGTCACAACATAGGATAAGCATAATTGATATTGCTTGCTCTTTGTTATGTACAATGAGCATCACATTATACTTTCTTTTGTAATCTCTATTCAGTTTAGCTTCCAATCCCTTAGAGAGGCTACATTGTTTTTACTTTTCTGTTTTCACATGTTTAAATCTGCATTTTCTCTTTTAGCTAGAAACATAAGAGATGCTTTTGTATACTGATGCTGATTTGGTATCTTGCCTTTTTGTTTTGTAGGATGAGAAGTTTGAGCGTGTTTTCAAAATGTACACGGAAAAAGTTAAGCTTGACTTGCAAAGTCTTGTATTTATTTTTGATGGTGACAAGATTGATCCATCATCCACTCCTTCTAAACTTGAGATGGAGGATGGTGATTTGATCGAAGTGCACACCAAAAAAAGATGACAAAAGGTAACTGATGAAGTCCTCCTCCTATTTAGATATGATGGTGATGCTCATTGTCTTCTATTGGATTCAAGTGAGGATCTAATTGGACTCTGGTGAATCTCCAAACAGACTTGAGGGATGCACTTACAGGCTGCAACTGTCTTGCCAAATCTGGAATGCTGTTCGATTCAACTGTTTTGAAAACCAGAGTTTTGTACATTGAGATGAGCGTGGAAGGGATCTCTGCTAAAGACTGGTGTTGTATCTTCGACCTCTCTCATTTTATCGGGTTTCTTTCATCGATTGGATAATTATTTAGTCTTTTTTTTTTAGGAGTGTGCTATATATAAGATTAAACGCACCATTTTGATCCTAACCAAAGTAAAGGAATCCAATATGAATACCAAACTGAACTCTAGTTTGATGCTTTTTTCTGTTTTGAAATCTTAAACCAAATCGAATCAAATCGAGCTGGAAAAATAAATATCACAATGATAAGGTGTATATAGTGGTTTGTGCTAGTGTCTACGGCTCAGCTTGATCACTTTAAAACTCCTTGTGAACTAACAAAAACGTGTTGGAGTTATCTAATGGCTGGTCAAGTAACGAATTGTTTGCATACCAAACACGATTGCGATACTCTTTCGGTTTAATTCGGTTAACTGCATCTTTCGATTACAAAGATTTAGTATCTTGTTTGGTCGGGGAGACCGACGTGGCATGTAGTAATTGGTTAGGAAAAGGTAAGCTTTAGGGATGACGGGTTGAGAAAGAAGCAGTCACACAGTATAACATACGTCCGTGGCTTCCCCATATCTCTCACGTGCTTTAGGATAACGTAATCACCAATTTTGTAAGACCCACAAAAAGATCTAGCTGGCATTGCCACGTCAGCTTAACAAAAATAAACCCAAACCGACGGATTTTATCTGATAGGAGGAGGGTTCCTAAAACAGAGAAAGCTGTCTCACGAATCTCTGATTCTTTAGTTTCCTCGAAAACACACTAACTCTACGCTTCTTCTTCTTCTCTTACCGGTAAGTTTTCTTCATTCTGATCTGTGATCTCTGATCGGTTATTATTACAGACTAACTTTTGCTATAAATTTTGATGAAACAGGGACGAATCTTTGTGCATATGTTATGGATTTTGGATGAATAAGAGTATTTTGAAAAAAAAAATGGAAAGAGTATGCGAGTTTTGTAAAGGGTATAGAGCAGTGGTTTACTGCATAGCTGATGCAGCAAATCTCTGTTTAACATGTGATGCTAAGGTCCATTCAGCTAATGCACTCTCGGGAAGACATTTACGCACACTTTTATGCGATTCTTGTAAAACTCTGCCTTGTGATGTTCGATGTATGGACCACAAAATGTTTCTGTGTAATGGATGTAATCACAAGCTCCATGGTTGTCTCTCTTCTGAGCATCGTAGGCGCGATGTGAGCTGTTACTCGGGTTGTCCTTCTGCTAAAGATTTTGCGGTTATGTGCGGTTTTCGAGTTTTGGGTGATGATGTTTCGTTAGAAACATCTTTTACGATGGTTAAACCTAAGGTCTGATGCTTGTTTATGTACATGTTTTTGAGGTTTATGGATACTTAGATCTCTCTCTGTTTGTTGATGTACTTTAGGTGCAAAGAGAAGCTGGTTTTATCATGGAACAGATTCTTGAATTGGAAAATATTCAGCTTAGGGAAGAGAATGGTATCGTGTCCTTGACCGAACGAGCTGATCCATCCCCATTGGAGATTCCGAAGCAATCTGAAGAACGTTTAATCGATCTTTCACAGACCGGAAAAGAGCTGATTGTTGACTTTTCACACTTGTCATCGTCTTCAACACTTGGTGATTCCTTTTCGGAGTGCAACAGTCAGGTATGGTTCAAATAGTGAGATACATAGTCTTTGTGGGATCATTAGTTTACACATGATTAGCTCTGTTTCTTCAGTTGTGGTATCAGAACCTGCAAGATATTGGAGTTTGTGAAGATACAGTCTGCAATGAAGATGACTTCCAGATTCCTGACATTGATCTCACTTTCCGAAACTTCGAAGAGCTTTTTGGAGCTGATCAAGATTTAAATGCAGACCATAACAGTGGGTTAGTTGTGGGAACATCAGCCCGTAAAACGCGTGAGGTTTGAAATTTTCCATCTGCTATAGAGTCTAGAGCTAATCAGTAACCATTTTATACTTTCTTGTTATAAGCTCTAAGATCTCTCTACCTTTAATGTGTGTTCAGATGAAGACATTTTCTTCACCATTCAATAATTCCAAATTTGCACCTAAACCAGCTTCTTCATCTCTTTCATTCTCAAGATCCAATGAAGAAGCAAGCAGCGAAACACATTACCCTCACAATCACTCAGAGAAGGTAATCTCGTTTTGTTCCCCTCTCTCTAACAATGCACGTCAAAACGCTATCTCAAGGCTCAAGGAGAAGAAGAGGGCACGCACGTAAGTCGAATAACTTCCCATTAAAGCTAATACAGAAGAGTGTATATATCAACTTTTCAAATTGTAATATGCATTTTCTGTATTCAGAGAGGAGAAATAAGGGAAGTATGGTCCTTAAAGATAAATAAACGTGGTACAACAACACATAGCTACTAAAGTGCAAATCTTTCTTCATCTCCATGCCTTTGTACATAAAACACTAATCTACCAGTTCATCTATTTTACATTACTCAGTTTNTGTTGGGGGGGGGGGGGGGGGGGCTAGATTCTGAATTCATTACTTGTTTATCCATTATGTAATCAAAGGCAGGCCCGGCTCTAAGGGTGGGCCTCAGGGGCTTGGGCCCAAGGTAAAAAAAAATTTTTCAATTTTTCTTAAAGAAAAAGGGCCCAAATTTTGGAAAAAAAAAATTTTTCTATACAAAAAGGGCCCAAATTTTTTTTTTTACCTAGGCCCATATATATATAGAGACTGGCCTGATCAAAGGGTTGCACCAAACCAGTAATGTTAAATGAAAAGATTACGTAACAAACAATGATAAGATAGGCACAGTGGAAACTGAGTTACTTACCTAAAAACCATAATTGTTGTGTTGATGAATGTTGACAAGACTACTAAAAGGAGGTTAGTTATAGTTGTGATGAATAAGCAAAACCCTCTTTTCTATAAATATATAATATTAAAATGTCAAAGAAAGAAATTATTGAGCTTAAGTTACACTTTGTTGAAAAAGACCAATGTTATCCCTCGAAAATAATCTTCAAAATCAAGCAATTAGTTGAAACAAATGATTCTCTTAACCACAGCTGGGCCTTTGTTATCAGTGTTTTCAGCTACTATGGCTTCGTCCTACGTGGGCGTATAGTGGCATAACCGTAATTAAAGTCTAAGAGTTTGGGACTGAGGTTTTTGGTTGCTCTTCAATTACTCGTAACAACCATTACATTTTTTTTTTTTTTTATATATATAATTTCCCTCCAAAGAGCGAATCTAGACCTGTATAAATACCCTGTTGCTTCATTATCTTGAGCTACTTTCTTTGTCTAACTCGAAAATCTCTCAATCTCTCGCTAGCGAAGAAGGTTTCTCTCAAATTTTCTCGGCACTTTCTCGCCATTTTCCGGTAGTTCTTCTCTACTCCAGGTAGATTTTCTCTTCGATTCTTGCAATCTTTCATACGAATTTGATTTCGCTTGTAGAAGTATCCCTCTCTCGAAAACTAGATCTGATTTTCCTTCGCTTATTTTCCGTGATTCTGTGTAAACGAAGACGATGTTCAATGGAATTCGAATTTCCGATTGATATGCTTCTTCGCTGGATTTTCCGTTAAAGATTCCTAAGTTTTTGATCTTTCGTTGTTTCTTTTTTTTTGGCGATTGTGAACCAGAACTGCCGGAGATTTCACCGAGACAAATGGAAAACGAAATCGCGCCGTTTACATACAGCGGAAGCTCCGCCGGAGTCGTTGGAATCAGGAAATCTCAAGGAGAAGCGTCCGGTGTTTCGCCTTCTCTCTTATCTGACCAACTCTTCCACTCTACTCGCAACGTCATGCAGCATCGACAAGATATGGTGAATCGAGAGGCGTTGTGTTTCACGCGTCTTCATGAGGCTGCCTTGGAAGCTGAAGCACTTCGTCTAGAGAACACCGAGCTCCGATCGCTGAATCGCCAACTCAAGACAGAGCTCAATCAGCTGATCCGTTCCTCTATCCAGAACCGCTTCGATTACGAGAGGAGACCGCTTCGGATGCTTAGCAATCTTTCTATCGGAGGGAGTCACGACGCCGACCAAGTTGAAAATCAGATTCAGAACCGTGCGGCTAATCGAGAGGACGTTAGCGATGAGAGTCCCACGAGTGTTATGGAGAATGAGGATCTGAACCGCTCTTCGCTACCAAAGAGCATCTCCGTCAGATCTAGTGGTTACTCTAAGGCGGGTCAGGGAAATGTGGCCGCTCAAAGTGGAAAGTCTCGGGGAACCATACCTAAGCCCAGGAGTTGTGGCCAACTCAATACGACGGTAAACAACTATTTCTTCTTTGTGTTTCTTGATTACTGGAGAATTTGCTTTAGTTTGAGCCCCGATTATAGGAAGAATTTTGGTTTAGTGTTTGGGTAATTAGGTAATTATTGAGATTATTGACTTGGTTAACTGTTGAAATTGTCCTGCATATGTGATTATAACCTGCAGTTCTTGATTGACAGCACTATTTGTATGCAATGCGATAGAAAATCTGTGAATTTTCTGTTCTGTGGTCATCTCCTCTTGCAATACATACGCATCTGTAGTGTAGGTTAAGGAATTTCCTGTTGAATAACAACATCAGCCGTTCAGCTTGAGTTTAGATTTAGATTCTTAAGAAGGAGAAAGAAACAGAAAGAACTGTCTTGATGCTGTTTGCTTTCTCTGAAGTCTGTAGTAGATAGATGTAGAGAGTACTGGTGATGAATAAAGGAAATGCCGGAAAAAGACTATTCAAGAGGAGGCTTGAATTAGAGTCTATATAGGACTGATTCTGGTTTAGTGTTTTGGGAAATGGCTAAATAAATGATGAATCTGAGCTTCATATATACCACAGTCTATGGTGAAAAGTATATCTGAGATGACGCTTTAGTAAAAGCGGACACAGGAAGGATTTTGGTATAGAGTATTGGGATATAGAGAAATCATTGAGACACTTTGTTGAATCTTCTATTCCTATGCTTTGTTTGACAGTACATGAAAAATGAATTTGCAGCAAAAGGTATATGTTCGAGGAGGAGGGAAGAAAGAAGAGGAGGAGGAAATAGAAGTGGAAGTGTACAATCAAGGGATGACAAAGACAGAGCTGTGCAACAAGTGGCAAGAGACAGGCGCATGCCCATATGGTGACCATTGCCAGTTTGCTCACGGCATTAAAGAACTCCGCCCAGTGATCCGCCATCCTCGTTACAAGACTGAGGTTTGCAGAATGGTTCTTGCTGGTGATATCTGTCCTTATGGTCACCGTTGCCACTTCCGTCACTCGCTATCTGAGCAAGAGAAGCTCATGGCTGCTGGTTTCGAATCTAAGAAGTCCTTCAAGCTCGTGAAATGACCTAAAGGTAAATAAAACAAGGTCTGGGTCATACCCTGTCATTGAACAGTAGCACTACACACACCTACATAGATATTGATAGCTATTCAAAGGATTGGCAAATAGCATTTGGTAAAAAAAGTGAATAATGTTGTAATCATAAGAGCGTCTTGGAAACTCTTTGAGACAATATCTTGTTTTTTTTGGACCTTTTTCTCGGTTATTCTAAGACTACAATCCGAGGTAAAGTTTCTGGTTAACCAGTTGGTTGTTTTGTTAATACATAGAAGATATGCCTTGTGGCCATATGTAATGTAAATCTTGAAATAGCTTCACAAATATGCGCATAACAGAGGAAGATGAAAGTTATTTGAAAGAGGGCCTCGAGTAGAGACTAGAGAGGTCTAATCAATCATGGACTCATGGCGACCTAATCACAAAGAAATTATACATGTGTCACATCTGTATGTGCATGAAAGCAATCAATGTTGTGTGTAAATGCATTATCTTTTAAAGACATTTTGTATCCCTTTTGTAAATGAGAGGCTTTTGATGATAAAACAACTCCGGGATATGAGTTCACGGGATCCGCTTGTGTGTTGATTCTGAAACGGCGGAGAATGCCCTTCTTTGTCTTATATCTTCCTCGGGATCATGCTCTTGAGATCGACTATAGTCGAGTTCTTCTCCCTTAGCTCTTTTCCGCGGGTCCTTTGCTCCTCCTTATCCTCCTTTAAGCTCCCCAAGCACTTCCATTCTGTCTTCTCCAGCAGTAGCACTCGAACACCTCCAAAAATAAATAAAACGGATTTTAAAAATATACAAAATGCAAGTAGATACAATCCTAGACACCTAAAATAATCTGAAGGTTAAATGATACTCAAATGGTATGAAAAAGGCATAACATATGCATGAAAATCAATGCAAATGAACACTAAAATCATGTAATATGACTGTAACTTGCCTTTGGCTTGTTATTTATTTGTTGAAAATCGCAGAGAAGACTATTGGTGATGATTTACATGACTTTTGCAGGTTGTTGTTTCTTTAGGACATCGCGAAGCTTTAATTTATGTAACTATGTGTTTGCTGTTTTGGTGTCAAATAACTAGATCATGTTGTTGTTTTGGATGTAGAAAACTAATACGTGTAGATTTACAAAATCTTATTTATGCCATGTGTTCCTTTTTCAGTGTTTATTTTTTCTTTCAGTTTCTTTCCGTTAACTTTTTATTTTATTAGCCATTAATTTACAATAATTACATCAAAAATATAAATGGTTTTTAAAAAAAAATGCTATCAATTATGTTTATAGAGAAACGCTTCACATTTTTTTATTATCTATGTAAAACTTTCGTGGTTGATAATTATCGCAAGATATATTAGTCATATTTCATTTGATCGTTAGTCATATATGATTTCACTCTATATTCAAACTAGGGCTGGACAAAATACCCGGAACCGAAAAACCGAACCGAACCCGACCCGAAAAAGAGGAACCGAACCCGAACCGGAACCGACAAAATAACCGAACGGGTCTTAAATTCTTATACCCGAAGAACCGGAACCGAACCCGTACTGAACCGAAAACCGAATGGGTACCCGAAATATCCAAAAATACAATTATATATTCAAAATATTAACTATATATATAATACCATAACCCATTTATCTAAAATTACAATTATATATTTGAAAATATTAGTTATTTTTCTACCAAAACAAATAGAATATGTAAGATAACCAAATATAAGAAAATTATTAGGTATATTTGTAAGAATTTAATCAAAATTTATTTAAATTTAACAAAAAAAAAATTCAAATTATGATTTTCCGGGTACCTGAAACCCGAAACCGAAAACCCGAATGGAACCGATCCAAACCAGACCCGAATACCCATATGCCCACCCCTAATTCAGACAGTCAAAATGTATTTGTAAAATGCATTGGGATATCTTATCTAATTAGGTAAGGTTGCTCCAACAACTATCTTTGAGAAGCTGCCATGTGGCACATCGATTTTTTTTTTTTTTTTGTAATTCCCTCTATTTATTTCGTTATTATTTTTACTCATTAACTGAAAAACATATGAACAACTCATTAAAACTTATATTATAATACAAGTTTTACATAATTTCTACAGCTCATGAAAGATTTAGTCAAAATATTACTATGATTTTTTATAGATCATGCGAAAAAATTATTCAATAAAAGCTAAAAATAATAAGAAAATAATTTGGTATTGGTATTTTACATATATTTTAACAATTATCAAAATATTTTTCCCATGAACCTTTCTAAATAATGTTATCCATGAAATAATATGAAAATATTTATATTCAATTATATATCATATTATATCTGGTTACAAATCTATATTAGAGATGTCAATTTTATAATCTCCTCCACGCAACGCGTGGACTTTCCCTAGTATAAACATATATATATATATATATATATATATAT
>OVAF01002537.1:0-15417 GCA_900406245.1 Odontarrhena argentea | reverse complement strand
ATTCTCTATCAATCTTTACCAAGTTAAATCTCTTCTAATCTTTACGAAATCTTACATAAGTAATGACCAGGAGGATGTCTTCTTAAACCCTCCAAGACCACAGCTTTAAGATAACTCATCTTCCCAAGTCCTCTTCTCTAATCGCCTCTCCTTCGTCTCCAACAACACTCTTCATCTCCTCATACACTTTTCTCTGTATCTCCGGGTACTTCACCATAATCGCCATGATCCATTGTATAGCCGTTGCAGTCGGATCCGTGGCTGCATTAAGAAACCCCGAGCACAAACTCACAATCTCTGATTGACTCAACTTACTCTTCATCCCTTCTCCTCCTTCCTCCTCCACTGGAACCTCAAGCTTCAGAAGCGTATCGACATAACAAAGAACATCTCCAACGTTTTCTTTCTTCCTCAAATTCACAAATTTGAATATAACATTCTCTTGAGACTTCCTTAAATCTAGAAACTCTCTCCATTTTTGTCTAAGCAAGAACTTAGTCACACTCGGGAAGATGTTAAGAACACTAAACTTAGTGCAACTCATAAGCATCGTATAGAGCTTCTTCGATTTCTTTAATCTCTTCTCTTCTCAACTTCTCACCAAAACACATCAAAGCTAATAAACAGAACATAGCGTGACGTAGATGATCTAACGTGTTAAAGACGTAACCTTTCTCTGTTTTCTCTGTTTCGAAGAGATCGACAAGAATCTCCAAAGCCCATTTCCTCGACGGCACGTGAGCTTTGACACGCGCCGGTTGGAGGATCTCCGAGGTAAGATTTCGACGAAGGGTTCTCCAGAGAGATCCGTAAACAGAGGAGTGGATGTCATGTTGGTTCCTTGTGATGACTTTTGTTGTCGACTTGTCGGAAGAGAAAGAGGACGGTCGGAGATCACGGCGCCGTTTTGGACAAGAGCTTCATGAGCTAGGGATCTGTCGGTGACCCAGATCGATGGTTTTGAGCCCACGTGGAGTGTTATGATTGGTCCGTGACGGGCTGATAAGTCACGGAGAACGTTTTGAAAATCGGGGAAGTTGTTTTTCTTGAGCCAGATTATGTTTCCGATGATCGGAAAACGAGATGGGCCTGGTGGGAGTTTGTGAGTAGAAGAGAAGAAAATGAGTTTGATGAAGATGGAGAAAGAGAGTGAAGTGATGATGAAGAAGATGATTGTGATTATCTCCATTAGAGCAAAACCTCTTAAAGCTTCAAAGTAAAGATGAAGAAGAAATAAAGTAAAGACTCTACTAATTTTGTGGAATTTATAAGAAAAAAAGAATTATTTTTTTTTAAAAAGTGTTTTCTTGTGAAAAAATAATAGTATCAAGAAGTCAAGAACTCATTTTCATATGAAAATAAAATGTCATGTTATTTAAGGATTGCGTTGACAAAAAAAAAAAAAAAAAGTTATTTAAGGATTGCAACAGCCACAAGCAGTGGCGAACCCACGTCTATGGGTGTGGGTTCAATTGAACCCATGAAAATATGTAATATTTAAGTTTTACATAGCTTATATCATATCAATTGGTCAAGTGACATATTTTGAACCCATCAAAATTTGAGTAAAGATCATTCGATGACACTCATAACCCTTTCCTTTCACTCTTGGGGATCACATTTCTTAGCATCATGTTTCAATTTCCGTCTGTATTATATATATATATATAATAATGAATTAATTACCTTTTTGGGTAATTGTTTATATATTTTTCTTTTTTTTTCTTTCATTTGAAAAAATATCTATATTTCTTTTTTATAATCCCAATTATAAACTGTTTTGCAGTTAATATTGGTGTACACATATATGATATATCTTTGAAATAAAAGAAGAATTTATTAAAATATTTTTTTGAAATATGAAAATATTTAAAACACCTAATTCAAACATTATCATGATGAAAATTATTTTTAGTATAAATTGCTAGACTAAAATTTTTTAGTATAATAAACATCTTGAACCCAGGAAAAAAAAATTCTAGGTCCGCCACTGGCCACAAGTAAGTAACTATCATGTTTCGATAACTTTTAAGTTTTTTGCTCAAATTCTTTTATTTTTCTTTACACTTTTTTTTCGACCATTGATTAAGGTAGGGTGATTGGCATAACTTTTTTGATGTAGTACACTTGTAATTTTTGTCCACACAACGTGGTGTGTGTTGCTTAAAACATTCGTTAAGCAATAAATTTAACTCTACTTTATGTTTTGTATTTGCCCTTTACGAGGTTATCATTATTTTGTGATTAACTATATCTATTGTAAAATTAATCATCAATTTAGTTTTAATGAAAAATATGTTGATATTAACATACGGGAAAAAAACACAACACGAGTGAAAGAGGATTTGACGAGTGACAAAATATGTGATATAGGTTTAGGCAACGTGTACGTAACATTTCTCAGTCACTTTGTAAATTTTGTAGCATAAATGTCTTTCCTTTCCTTTGATTATTTCGCTTGTCTTATTTCACTAATTTCCATTTATTTTAAATCATATTAATCGTTGAAAATGATGTTTCAGCTTTTGGTTTAGCCGTTCCCTGGTTTATAAGGTCTCATAAACAATTAAAATAAATTATTAAAGAACGTAAGCAAAATTCTATATAAAATAAGAGATGATAAATATATTATTTGTGATTAATATTCTGTTTTGTATAAACACAGATTTTTGTGATTTTTGTTTACCATAATAAGTTAATAACATTAGAAAAATTATAATGAATTAAATATCATGCTGAAAGACAAAAAAATCCACTTACGGACAAATACAAGTTTATTTTTAATATTTATGATATATATAAATTTATCTTAAAAATATTAGTAGAATTGTTTTTGTTTTTTCGGAGTAGGAATGTGTTTAACAGTTACATAAACACAAATATTTATACTTCTAAACAAAATGAGATTAGGAACCATGTCTGACTTTATCAGTGTCCCCTACTAGTTACTCAGGTCCCCATATATGAAAAGCACAGATCTCAAAACTAACAATACCATAATGTAACATCTAGCACAACCATTTTTCATAAGACTATTAACATTGAACAACCCTCAAATGCAGGCTCTATTCACTTTGATCATTTTTAGCTTTAAAGGAAGCAGATCGAAGCTCACAAATATTCATTTAAATCTGTGGTCCTACATTTACTGGGGTTGTTTCAGTGATTAAATATGTTACTGACCCATCTAATATAAGTAAACTCAATAGAGATATCACTTACTCGTTGAAGTGGTAGGAAGAAGGCTGATGCACTTGAGGACTGGAGAACCACTTGAGCCACGGAGCCACCTTTAGTACCTGAATCCTGATGCTGCTTATAAACACAGAAAAAAAAAATTAGGAAAACAGTAGCATATGTTCAAGGGTTGCGCTTCAAATAATACTATATGACTGACCCTAGCAGTAGTAAACGGAGAAGAAGCTTCGAGGAACACGAAAACCCCCAAAGCAGTTTCCGATCTATAGGGATCGTCGAAAACTTTGCACTCACGCTATCTCTCTTGTTCGTAATTGGAAAATCAGATGGGTGTGTTTCTAAGAAAACAAATAGAGCTTTTCTAGATTTGGATTGTATTTACATTAATGTAGTTATAGTTTTGTGAAGGACAAGATATGAAAGCAGGTTGAAGAAGAGAGAAAAAAAGAACACAAAAATCTAGATTTCGAGGAAAAATGGAAGGTGTAGATTGAAAGTTTTATGTTGGTCTCAAGTCACAATCACATATTAAATCTTTTTCTTTGGTCGGCCACATATTAAATCAAACTATACTTTATGTTTTATTAGTTTATTCGAATGCTAATATTTTATATCAAATGGTATAGACTCGTGTGGGGTGATGGCTTTTCCATTTTTGTGTATTCATATTGTAATTTAGCTCCTTCTCGTTTCTAAACCAGTTTTCGTGCTTTTGAATAAATTTAATATTTTTTCTTCAAAAAATATATGTATATGTAGGGATATTGTATATCAATGAATTTATGAATTATTGCTTCCTAATAATTTTCATTTGCATTTTTGAAATATCTACGATATTAATAATGATAAATTTTATCATTTATAAAATAAAAATTTATGTATATTTTATATTCTTATCTGTGAGATAAAACAAAAACCTTGTAATTATGAAAAATTAAACTGGAATCAAACATTCATATATCTTCAAAATTCAAAATCATATACCAATTTTTTTTTGAGTATTTTATGTTTTTAATGTGAAATAATAATTTATTTTTATCAAATTCTTATGGTATAGAATTTGTAACAAGTAGTAACCTTTTATCGTAATAAATTCTTACAAACAAAAATTGTAACAAATTTTATTATTATGCTATCAAATTCTTCTAGTGTGTAAGTATCATGTTGGAAACGTGCATGCATTAGAAAAAAATCAAATATCTTGAATCCTTAATCCTATTTTTTTCAAATTTGCCATGGTAAGAGAAAATAGATAAATAATGAGAGATTTTTTGGTCCGTTGTTTTGCAAATTGACCAAGAGCTACTAAGTACTAATAAGACAAAATAATACAACTTTTAAAATATTGGAAAGATAGGATTGGAAAGCTATTAATACAAAAGGAACATAACTTCTTTTCAAATTGGAAATAGATTCTCGATCTCTAACTGATGGGTCCATTTGTTACACACTAAAAGTTATGTACTTTCTATTTGCTGACAATGTTTTGATGGAACCATCAATTAAATAGATTTGTGTTTGGAGTACCATCGGATAGTAATAAAAATATTTTTTTTTTCTTCAAAGAATGTTTGATATATGATTATAATATTAAGCTTGCTTGGTTTCAGAAAACTCCAAATAAATGATATAATGTATAACAAACCTATCATTAGTGTTATAAGTATTAATCAATGAATTTAAAATTTAGACTGTCTTTCCGTCAAAAAAAAATAAAATAAAAAAGACTGTATTTCTGTCAAAAAAACAAAATAAAAAAACTGTCTTTTTAAAAAGAAGAGAAAAAGTTAAACTTGAATCTACTTCTTTATAGATGTATCATGTATGTGATATGTGTAATTAAAATTAATCATAGAACTAGTATTATGTTATTTTCTCGTTTTTGTTTAATGTTGAGTATTAGTTCAAAAATCACAATCATAAACGAAGGTGTTTATATATGCTTAGGTAGTACATAAAGCAATACATTATAAATTTAGGTAATTTTCTAACTTTTATGACCAAAAAATTAAAGCTGATTCTCACAGGTGTCTTCCTCCAATTGGTTCATGCAAAACTTATTAGTAATTACACTTTATTTATCTCTTCCTCCATGCAGAGAAACTTGGCCCTTCTTGTCACCCCCTTACTTTTTAATTAATGCATGCATGCACCAGCCACGTCATGATTTCCTTGTCGATTTAAGATCCTAAATTGAGCTAACTGATTCCCCTCTTTTGTTTTTTTTCAAAAGAGTTTTGAGATCTGAATGTATTGTCTATATGTTCAATATATATGTATATGATGTGAAACCAAACAAATTACACCAGATGGTAATTTCAATATACATGTATATGTAATGGTTTGTAAAGTTATGTATGTATATACATATCTCCGATTCACAAGGCTGATCATAATTAACAAATGAGTGGTGGTACAAAATGCACAATGCAATATTAACATATATATATATATATATATATATATATATATCAATAATTATAAAATCTCAACAATATTTTACAAGTATTATTTATATAAAAAATTACAAATAAATATCCAATCTAGATATTACCTGTCACTGAAGTTAGGGTTTGCATGTTTCTATTTTGGGATTTTCTAAAAGCAAATGTAAAATAATGTGTATATATCTATTTATGAGTACTTTTGAGTCTGTGACAAAGTAAAAAAAATAACCTTGTGTTTTTGATGAGTAACCAAAAGAAAGTTCAATTTATGAAAAAAAAACATGACTCATTCATAAAAGTAGAATTACACAATAATAAAACTAAATCAAAACTGCAATTCTTATATATATCTCATTTAGATTGTAAACTGTACATAGTTTGGTTTAGCATTCCTGGTTTAGTCTAATAACCGGTTTATTCTAGATACATTTGTGTATATATAACAAGTGTACTTACTATCACTAAGTGTTACTATTGTGAGAGCTTCTTAATTCTCTCTTCTTCTTTTTTTTGTAAAAGTTCTTAATTCTCTCTTCTTCTTTCGAGCTTTTCTTCTTCCCTCTTCTGCTTCGAGATTATCTTCTGTGAAGCTAGCTTCTCTCTTCTCTTTTCTTTTTCTCCCTATGGATCGTTTACTTCTCACTATGGACGTTGTACTCATGCTTTGTATTCTCGTCATGAGCTCTACAATCCACGTGGCCAAATCTTTAAGCATTCAGGTATAATTAAGTTGTTTACTTGTTTGAAATCAAATAAATAATATGGCCTATATAACATATGCTTCTTTTTGTGTGTCAATGTAACATATATATGATCAAAAAGAAAAATCAATCCATTTAATTTATGATCTTGACTCATGTTGAAATATAAATTAACAAAGGCACATGTTTTAATATATGTATAATATGTTTTTTGCATTTTTTCATCATAAGAATATTATTATTATTATTATTAAGATCTTTAGAGATGTAATTCCATATATTTTCTGACTTTTAAGTTATATAGGGAACGCTACAATTTTTTTTTTTCTTTTTTTTTTTGTTGTTGTTGTCGTTAAACTAAAACAATGAAAAAATAATTCCAAGAAAGTCCATTAATAAGATTAAATACGTAATTGATTAATGAATATAGCTTTAGCTGTATATTGTTTGTTTGAAAACCCATGTGATCTAATTTTGTTATTTATAGATATATAATAATAAATTTGACATCTTACATGTCATGCATGAACTAATCTAGTATATATATTATATAGTATTTCCGATTAAAACTGTAGCTTAAACAAAAAACCAACATTTTTCTTTTTTTGTTTGTTTAGACTTTAAAGTTTCAACCAAATCAAGTTGTTGGTGATATAGATTCCCATGAATTTAGGAAAGCTACGTAGCTGTTTAATAAAGCATGCAGCAGATTATTATTTAGTAAAGCTTAATGTTTCTGATGATTTTGCTATCTTTCATTTTGTGTCTTAAGGCTTACATTCATTCCTCCATGAGGATCACACACTTCTTCACTATAATGGACATTATGAGGTTCAAAAAAAAAAAAACATTTTCTTAGATAAACTAAAAACCAAGTTTGATGGGCTTTTCCAAAAATTCCACGTAAACTTTTTCTGTTTTTTTTTTCCCACTATTTGTTTCATTTTCTACATTTATTTATAATTAAAATTTAACTAAATTGGATACATCAATTTTTTCAATTAGTATAAACTAAATGATTTTTTTTTTTTTCTGTTTTTATGATGCAGAGTCCAGATGGTGATATTATCGACTGTGTCGACAAAAAAGCTCAACCATCATTCAGTGATCCATTGCTAAAGGGTCATCAGATTCATGTAAGTTTTTTTTTAATATATATAAAATTCTTAAACTTATACTTAAATTAATTTCATACAAATACTAAAGTTATGTACTTTTTGGAATAGGAAAAACCTACTGGATTTCCAAACATACGAGAATACGAAGATAATACTAAGTGGCAGATTTGGCACCGCAGTGGAATCGAATGCCCAGAGGGCACGATTCCCATACGGAGAATTACTACCGAGGTTGCAGACGTATCAGCGCCGCTTGACCACGAGGTAAGTTCCTAATTTCAGATATAATATAATCAGTTTTAAATATATGAAAAGTTAGTATTTGATATTAGGGAAATTTGCTTCATGACCACTTAAAAAATTTGTCTATAATATATAGTGTACATTATCTATAATAAAGCAATAATATCCTTATGTCATACACGTTACGTTGGAGAGAGTAGGTAGAGAGAAAACATTCGACTAGCTTGTTTTCTCTTTCTTTGTTATTTTCTTCACACTTCATTTTATTTGCTTTACATCTTTATAAAAAATTATTGATTTAAATTTGAGATTATGTTATAAAAAGTATAGAGTTTTTTATGCACATGTTGTGGTTTAAATTTTTCAAACTGGACATTTTTTTCTTAGAAATTATATATGTAATTATAAGAAAGAACTAGATGTTCTATAGTACACATTGTAATTAAAAAAAAAGTGGGACATTCTTGATGAAAAAAAAGTGAGTTGAAAAACAATTGCAAAATTTAATCAATTTATATTATACACCTAAAGAACAAAATGAATTGAGCATTTTTTATTAACCATAAAATATGACAAGGCATGTTGAGATTATGATATTTTCATTATGCATGAAATTAAAACACATTGGTATGATTACAGAAATACAACTATTTTCTTTTGACACTTTTAAAAGAAGGACAATAGTAAAATTCTTTTGATAAAATTATATTGCATACTGTAATGTGACGTTGAAAAAAAAGAAAAAAAACTGTAATGTGCCATGTGTTATATAGATTATGGTTTTGCTAAATGGGCCTTAGACCAACTTGAACCATCTCTTGTAAACCATCTACGTTTAAGTTATTTGATGAAAGCCTTTTGACCAAAAAACGACATGTGTTATCGATTTTGGTTTTTCTAGATGGGTCTTAACCCCAGCTTGAATCATCTCTTATGTCCATATGAATTTATAATTTAATGTTTGGGTTTATGAATAGTAGAATTACGGTTCAATTTTTTCATAATAAAAATTATGACTTTGATTTTCGTAACTTAAGTTGTTGATTTAGATTTATCAATTTTAATATTACAAAATGGAGGCTTTTCTGAATTTACACATACATTACTTATTAAAATCTGAGTTAATACAACAATGATTTAATATTATTTTGACATTTTCCGCGAATCACATACAGTTGGAGAGTAGATAGGCAGTTTAAAACATTAAGTCAACAATTAATTAGAATCTCTCTCAGTCTCTCTTAAAACACTTGGCTTATTTGTGGCAGATTTCATAAATGTATAATAACTTTTATAAATCGCTTTGATATTCACATTGCAATATTATTTAAATTTTGTATATTGATTTTTTTTTCCAGTATGGTACCGGATCAATAAAAGATCCGCCGAAAATCTACGGAACGACTGTCACCATGAACGTGTGGAAGCCGAGTACTGAAAAAGGCGAGTTTAGCTTAGGCCAAACTTGGCTAGTCTCTGGTACATATGATTCCGGCGATTTGAATAGTATAGAAGCAGGATGGCAGGTGGTTAATTAATAGTAGTTGTACAAATTCAATGATTATTTGCTCATTCTTTTCTACTGACTTATATACACAAAATAAATATTAACAATTTTTATCATTCAGGTTTTTCCTTATTTATACAAAGACAATCAGCCAAGATTCTTTATTTTCTGGACCGTAAGCGTTTATTTTTTTTATATATATATATATACATATATATATATATATACATGTATATTATAAAGATATAAACTATTTTAGAAATAATATGAGAATACTTTAATAATAGACTGCATATTCACTCATTATATTTATAAATTTAATTTGACTTTTTAAATTAATTGATGAAATATTAATATATATATATATATATATTTGATTGTGCAGAGAGATGCATATACCGATATACGTTGTTATAATCTCAGATGCCCTGGTTTTATACAAACCAGTCGCACGATTGCGATTGAAGGTGCTATCTCCCCGACTTCAGTTGTTGGAGGCGCTCAAATGGACCTAACAATTCAAATATGGAAGGTTAATTTGATTAAAAAAAAAATATTTTTATTTTATATAGGTGAATTCTGATATAATTAAATTATTTTGCATGTAGGATCCAAAACTCGCAGTTTGGTGGTTAGCAGCTGGGTTTAATAATGGATCCGCCATTGCACCAATCGGTTATTGGCCGATAGATATTTTCACGCGTCTAAATGAATACGCAGAAGTGGTGCAATGGGGAGGAGAAGTTACAAACTTTAAGCCTAATGGCCGGCATACAACTACTGAAATGGGGTCAGGTTATTTTCCAAGTATCGGACATAATAAAGCAGCGTATATGAAAGATATTGGAATTGTGGTGAACAAAACCACATTCATACCGGTTCCCAACTTAGTAGTTAAAGAAACCAATCCAAAGTATTACAAAGCTAAAAAATCCGGAGAAACGAGTTTCTACTATGGTGGACAACAACGGTCGATGGCTTCCCCTATTAGGTTGGATATAGTTTTACAATACACGGCTCTTAGTTGTTTACTTATCTTTTAGTTTTATTTTATTTTATTGTATTTTTATAATGTTTGGATTGTATTTGTTATTGTTCTTAAAAAATAAAACCAATAATAAATAAATTAAATATTTATAAGTTATATAAGAATATACTCTTTTTTTTTTTTTTTCACAAACCTCACATAAACATTTTTTGTTCATGGAATATCAATATGGACTAAAAGTATTTATTATGGCAAACCGATTTTTTTGTTTACTTTTGTTTGTTTTCTTTTTCTTAATGAATGTACTTTCATATAGGATATGAAACTAGTTAAATGCAGTTATAGATGATTAAAGGTTCAAAACACTATCTAAGTTACTTTATGTTATTTCTTTTTCTTTTGTAGATTAAGAACCATGCTAAGTTATTATGACAATATCATCTAAATCAAAAAATGAGAATTGGCGAGTTTAGACCCATTAGTCTCGACTTCATGTATATAAATGATTTTTTTATCCCTAAGACCGGAAACATACAACAATATCCCCAACATGTTTTACTTTATTATATTTTAAGAGGATATCTCTACGGATAATATCATGTTACAAAATCTATAAATTATTAATTAATTGGTAAATTATTTATTGATCTGAGATTCTCCTATTACGTAATTTTTATGTAATTTTCCTTTTTTGTTTTTTTGAAATGTTTTAGTTTAATAATCATACAAATTCTTCTAAAAACTATTATTGAAAAAATTTCAATTTTAATCGTCTAACTATTTCTCTTTTTTGAATTATGTTAATAATGCTGGTGCTATCGTAATATAACAAATCCAATAATCCACTTGACTATCCCGAGAAAACTATACAAACTAAAAAAAAAAAATAGAGTTGAGAAGAACGTATGACAAGAATCATTAATATTGATGATGAAGTTAAAAACGAGATAATAATACACAAATGAATAAATATTGTCTATAATTTTTCACATTTTTTATGTAGATCGAGATGATAATGTCAAGAGTTTTTAATTCAGTAAAGAGATTTATTGGAAAGAGATCCTATTTTCAAAAAGAGAGACAAACAACATTTAAATTATATTTGAATAACTTATGTTATTAACAGAATCATATATTATTTAGAACTGTTTTAAAGATAATATATTTTATGATCATTATCTAATTTTTATTACTTTTTATTTTGATTTAATTGGTAATCGATATATTGACTAATATATCGAATATTAATGTACAGAAATTTTGTTGTACTACTTAGATATTAAAAACCCTATCAATCTTTCTTATTTCTTGCGACAAAAAAGATCTTATTAATTATGTATGCATGTTGATATATACCTATATCACCAGATGGTTAAACTAATTAAATTATATTGTAGGATCATACTAATATATTAACAAATGGTCAGATACTGTTTTTAACAAAGGATTGGGCCATACTACTGTTTTACCATGTGGCCAACATTTGATGTTCAACGAGAGATTTTCGAGGACCTTCGACGACAGATCTCAAGTTTTTCTTTGGCTCATACTCGGAGGGAATTCAACAAACAGGCGGATGGTTTGGCTCGTGGTGCAAGAGGTCGTTTGCGCGAATTTTTATATGTAAACAGGCATCCGCCTTCGTGGTTGTCAACTTTTAATATTCTTTGAAATTAATGTTTGGTTAAAAAAAACAAAAACAAAAAACAAAGGATTTTTCCAATCGTAAATTGGCCTTTGCCCCAATTGGTTATTGGTCGACATAATATTTTTACCCAATTAAATACTTATGCGGAGATGGTGTATGGGGTGGAAAAATCGTAAATTTAAATATTGTTGGTCATTATACAACTACCCAAATAGGGTCAAGTTATTTAACATATATCGAACAAAAATAACGTATATGCAAAATCTTAAAATTATGGTGAACAAAAATCACCTTCATACATGTTTCTAAACTAAATGTTAAGGAACCAATCCAACTAATCACAATGCAAAAGAATAGGGGGGAACAAAGTTTTGTTATGATGGACAACAGTAGCCGCCGACCCCTAATATTAGGTTGGACATAGTTTTTCAATACATGGCTCTTGTATTTTCACTTTTTTTGTGTGTGTATTTTGATCACATTTGTCTTTTTATTTATTATTATGACAAATCGATTATCGATAATTATGTCTTGGTAAAGATAAATCATTCCTTATAAAGGTTGACAACAACAAAGCAATGGACCACCGGGAGTGGGAGAAAGACAATCTCCATCTCCGAATCTACGTACTAGACAATCAGTAAGACATTGGAACGGTCCATACGAATCCGAACATGGGTGCCGACAATAATCATATGATGTATTTTCCATTTTTGTACCTAAACAAAACCCATATATATATATAATAATTTAAATCACTACATATATTACTTGTCAAAATGATACTATTGGATGTCGTTGCGATTAACATAGAACCACGTAGACATAGTTACTAAAAATTCTAAATTGATACTATAATATTGAGAAACCCTTTGAAAATGAATGTCATATACATAGTACACTATACATAGACGTGGTTATTATAAATTCTACATATTTAGTTATTGTTTTCAAGATAAATATTAACTTTTAAATAATTAAAATCAAGATATAAGCATACCCGAAGTTAAGACATTGTGGTTGGAGAATGAAATTACAAATATTACTATGAGGGAAAAAATCACCAGTTTTTTTGTAACACCCATAATTATTTTTTCCCCCTTGTATTGAATCTCTTGAGTAATTGAGATGTTTATAATTTTTGAGGTCTTAGAAGAGCACTATTTATATAGCATTTGGTCTTCGTAAACTTTTGATTATTAATTAATTTTCTATATTTTAGAGTAAATACCTGAGTGTTGAATTTGGTCTAAGAGAATTTATTGCATATACTAAAATTATGATCAATCATATCGCTTACTTAAAATGTAGGATTTTATTCTATAGTTTTGATTAGGTAATACAGTATATGACATATATTTTTGTTACAAAGTTCATAGCTCGTAGTGCCACATTATGCCAACAACTAAAACGATCAATGCTATCTTCTTTTTCAATTTGTATCACAAATTTTAACTTTGACTAAATGCAAAACTACAAATAAATTTATTTCATTATCACAAAATATATTTTTAAATGGAATGTGACTAGTTTTAGCTACACATATATATACAATATTTGGAAAGATTATAATATTTTCATCAAATATATTACAACTTTTAATCCTTGCCACATTTGATCCTCTATTATAAGAGTTGCCACTGAGACAATGTCAAAAGACATTTTTGGCTAACATTAATAAGATTTACATTTTGTTTTATCAAAGGTTTTTTTTTATATTTTCAGGTTTATGAATTATAACAGCTACCACAAAAAATTATATCATAAATGACTAGCTATTTATTGTGGTTAATGTTATCGGTTTGGGTTTATGATATAATGTTTACGGATTGAGAAATTAGTTTTTTGTTTTTATAATTTGGGATTATGATTCAAATAGGATTAACGTAATCAAGTTTGGGTTTATAATTTACATTTTATGGATTGAGAAATTAGAGTTTATTTTTTTATAACAAGGGGTTATGATTCTAATGGGATTACATTGTCGTTTCGTTTTTTTTTTTGTTGTTGTTGTGGAATTAGTTTTTTTTTTTTTAATAAGAGATTCATTTTTAGTGTGGTTTATGTTTTTAGTTTAGGTTTATGAATTTAGATTTTAGGCTCTAGTTTTTTTTTTTCAATTAGAGAATAGAGATTGATTTAGGATTAGTTTTTTTTTTATTAATTAAACTAGTGGTAAAAACTAAAAAACTCTTTGTTGTTTTTACGAGTTTCTTCTACATTTCAAATCTGGTGACACTTGTAATAGCTTAATTTGTATGACATTTAAGGAAAATATGAATGTAAGGCAAAGTCTTCGATATTAAGTTTATCAAAGCAAAGATTATAAGTTTATGAAGATCTCTGCAACTTGTTCGTTAGGTGCTTTGGAAAAATTTGCTAGAAGTAACTTTACTCACCTATGTAACTAAATGGAACATTGTGTAGTATCTATCCTTTGTATTAATGAAACGGCTGACATTTTTCTTTTTTTACTAATCAACAAATTTTAAATAAAGGGAAAATGAAAACCAATTTCGTATAATATCTGGGCCATGTTACTACTACTTATATACATATTATAAAACAAAAATATAACATTTATTAACTATGCGTAACATTTATATACATCATTAGACAAGTCAAAATAATTAGCAAAGTCACAAGTCAAAATAAGTTGAATTAAAATCATAATATATATTAAAATATAATGTCATAAATGACAGAATATATATATATAATATATCATTAATTATTCCCACCAAAAAAAAAAAAAATATATCATTAATTATTTTTTACTATTTAATATTTTTTCTTACAAATTAGCTTGGGAGAAATCAAATCCAATAGCTTAATGATACTAAATGTAACAATTGACTCGCTAATCCTTATGTTGAGGAGGAGTAGTTTGACATCAACATTTTTAGGTTCACTAGGTGATTAACCGCACTACGCGCGGTTTTGTGTGGCAAAAGTTATTTATCGTATGGAGGAGTGTAAAATTTTTATTCCACATTTTTTATATTGATCAACTTAGGCGGAGTTCGGTTTGGCTTGATAATAATGTCTTTTGTCTAAAAAAACATATGAAGGTCATGAGGAGTTTTTAACTGTTAACGAAAAATCATATGGGTTAGAGGTTGCATCATCACACGTGTTTGTGTACATATGACTTAATATAGTGCAACACAAAATCACTAAAACCATGTGTATTATACTTGAGAGAAGGGAGATGTATTATGTAGCCATAGATCGTGACTTAAAAAAAATGAGAAGCATGTTTTGGAATGTTGACCGAGGTAGATTCATGGTTTGATATGGCGAAAAGCTTAGAAGAGGTTTGACTTAATAATGTTTCACTACAAGAAAACAGGCTAATTGTCACCACAAAATTGCCACTGCAGAGGCAGTGGCAATTATTTGCGACTAAAATGATACTGAATTGCATCTTTAAACCCACCAAAATCATGCAGTGGCAATATTGTCTCAATATTGCCACCACAAAACGCAGTCATAATTCCGTGGCAATTATGCCACTACAAAGTAACTATATTACCACGATAAAAGCAGTCGCAAATTTGTTGCTTA
>OVAF01002534.1:0-15428 GCA_900406245.1 Odontarrhena argentea | reverse complement strand
GAGAATTTCCCGGCGTCGATGTCCGCCGAGGAACGAGCGTTTTCGTCGTGTTAACTTCTTGCCGTTACTACGGCAATGCAACGACGTGCTTATTATTTCAGTAATTATGGGCCGATGCTTCTTTCAAGGCCCAAATGAATAATTACGGGGGTATATGTCGTGCTTATCGCTTGCAAATTGAATTAGTGTGTTTGTGTTGTACATAATAAACATCTTTAATTAATAATAATGAAAACTAGATAACCATATCTTTTTCTTTGTCCTTTCTTCCATGTTTTGACATTACTTTTGATTGTTTTTCTTTTTGTTAAAGACCTTCTTTTGATTTGTATCTTTTTACTTGTCTCTTTTGTTTTTCGTTCAATTATAAAAACCTGTGTCATACTTATTAAAATGAACTTTTAGTATATTATATTTACGGTTTCAGTTTATAAAATAATTTAGATTTTTCATATATATATATATATGAAAACTATTTTGAATAGTTTATTACATGATGACCCAAAAAAAGAAAGAATAGTTTCTTGTATAAGTTAAAAAAATCTAAGAAACTTAACATAAACCACAATAAACCTCAAACCATCAAAACTTGAGATGATTTGAGATAGAATAAACTTAATACAAATACTCAAATCACATAGGTTTACGTGGAATTTGAGATGATTTCATTAAAACTTCTAAAAACATTAAAACTCTCAAAAACACATTCAACCTCAAACCATTCTAAATACATGATTCAATATACATGGTATTTATAGCTTAATTTCCATTTTGTCGTGTTGTTTAAGTATAAATTCATCTATGTATGTTTTAATTTTGTTTTTGTTTTGATCATCTTGAAGTTCTATTAGAAACAGAGAGTAACAAACTAAACCAACGGTTAAACAAATTCTAGAATCATAAGTTGGCCGAATTGTTCGCGGAAAGCAAAACCCTATACAAGAGAGACTTACACTAAGATAGACGTGTAACCAAACCAACATAATACATTAAAGATGTAATCTGAAAATTGACTGAATATATAACCAACACGGCTTCTAGAACCAAGCGATGCCAACGAACCATAATAATCTGTGCCTTATACAGTACATAACTACATCTTTGATTATTTATTGACGACATAAATAACACGCCATTAAAAAGCACTCCCACAAAAATATAAGTGTAACCGGATGTGCAAAATATGGAATGGATGTGCAAAATATGGAATAAGAATATCATGAATGATTAATTCCACGTAATCCCACAAAAAATTCACCATTCATACTAAATAGAATATTAAAAAGTATCCAGAATCATTTTCCTGAACAGATGGAAATAATCTATTTTCTTTTGTAATTTATTCATGATATTAAATGGTCATGAATAAGTGGAAATTGTGGGATATCTATTTTTTTTTTTATTCCATATCCCATTTTCTTTTATCTCATTTATCTCAAATATTATTATTCATAATATTCATAGATTGGATACTTTTTCTTTTATACTTATAAAAATTGGTCGGCATATATTGGACCGCATATATTTGGTTGAGATCTCCCTATATATAATTTACTATTTTTTAATTTTTCAGATATGTCTCCAATGTGCGTGGACTAATTATGGTTATAAAATGTTTAGTGCGTTAGGATTTTGGTAGGGGCTGTAATGATTGTTTTTTTTGGGGGGTCAGTTTAGATATAATGGCTGTAATTTAGTAACTTTTAGATCAAAATTTTGTAAATTTCTTTTCTTATTAAAAAAATAATTTATGACAAGATTAATACATTATCAAATACACATTTCTGTCATAATAATTTTTGGTACAAAAAATATATATATTGTTAATTATAAGGTTTTATATTATTTCAGTTATTAATTACAATTATTTTTTCAAGCTTTAATCAAACAGTGACTACTTTTTGCACATTTATTCATCAATATATATATTTAAATTATTAATTATAAATTAAAATTTTATCAAATTTTGACTATTTATTTTAGATATTTCGGTTAGTCAAAATTGAAGTGTGGTATATATTGATGTGGTATAATAATTACTATTTTTTTATAGTATTATATGTGACCGAAATTTTTCTTTCTTAACATTAATCCATATAAATTATTCTTTACATTAGTTATTCTTTACATTGAAAAAAAAAAAAACAAGAACCGCACGTACTTAACATAAACCACACCTATTTTGATGTGTAACAAATGGAAGTGCGATTCTCCTTCCAGCCCTACATTCATATTTGAATTAACTACTTTAATAAATTTTTTAGTTAAAAAGAAAAACTCATCTACAAACTGAGATTATGCATCCGCAAAACTCAAATTGAGCGAACGGTAACAGTATACTCGGCGCACAATAATTTCCCACAAAGCTTACCGCATTTTGTTTTACCATTGAACACCTATATATTAACCTCTCAAGCTGTAGGACCTTTTACTCTATTTAGTCATAGTACTTTTATGCATTTTCAATAGTATATCCTTTTACGAAAAATGTATATACAATACTACTCTACTTAATAAGATAACTATAGACATGAAGTGTATATATATGAAAATGGAAAATCAGAAAGGATATAGAGAAGGGAGAGGAGAGGTGTTTAATTTGTGTGTTTGAGAGAACTAGCTGAAAAAGGATAAAAGGGGCTGTGGTTTAAGAAAATTTGTGTGCAGCATTAACCAATCAAATTCTTTCTAGTACGTAATGCTATCCTCCACTCCAATATTTTATAACCCTTATAGTAAAAACATGTTCTATCATTTTGTTGGTTCGTCTGATTTCCTCTATATTAGTGGACTTTTCTTGTTCAATAGCTAAAAGAAAAATAATTGAAAATTTCGAGATTTTGCCACATGAGAAAAATTTGTTTACTTATTAAAATTTTCAACTTTTTTTGTTATATACAGTATTAGTTTACGTTTTTTTTTGTACAGCTGTACTCTACATGCAAAATAGGTATATACTTGGGGAAATTACCCAAAATATAGCACAATTTGATTTTTTAAGCAAAAGTAGACTACAATTTGGGCTGTAAGCAAAACTAGACTTTTTTGTTGTGAAAATACTTCAGTGCCCTTGCCGAAGAAACAAAAAACTGTGTGGTAATTGACTAATTTAACCCAACGAAGTCTGAAACAAATACAAGAACTTCTGATGAGACTGAACAAGAAGTCTACGAAAGGTCTGTTTCGTAAATTTAGATTATAAAATTTAATAAAAATATTTGGATGATTTAAAAATATGTTTTACACAATAATGGGTGACATTGAAGTATATAAAATACAATTTCATGGAAATGAATGATATATGTGGATTTTTGTTGAAATCATATATAGTGTACAATGAAATATAATTTTAGACTTACTTAGAAGTCTACTAGTAGACTTAACAAATAGTTTCCTAAACCAGAAATTTTAAAGAACCGGTGTTCAGTTGAGTTGCTATATATATGTTGAAGGAACCCCTAGTTTGTTGTGGCATTTCGTTTCTTCTCTGCCTACTCCGACATCTGAAATTGCTCTCTCTCTCTCTCTCTCTCTCTCTCTCTCTCTCTCTCTCTCTCTCTCTCTCTCTCTTCTTGCCTCTCTGTCTCTCTCTCTATCTCTCTCTCTCTTCTTGCCTCTCTTCTTGCCGCGAGCATCTGCTGCTTCGAGAAGAATGGGTCATTTGGGTACTTTCAGTTACAGACAACCATCTAGCAATGAAGCGAGCTTGGAGTATTTTCCGTACTCCGAGCCTTCTCCAGATTTTTCGGAAGCGAGCTCCGCACCATCACGAAAACCCGGAGCTGGTATACCGTATAAATGTTTATGCGGTTTGACTCCTATCACACAGACCTCGACCACAGAGAAAAATCCGGGAAGGGTTTTCTATGGATGCAAGAACTTTAAGGTAAATCTGAGTATACTATTGTCTATGTTTTGAATTGAATAACTTTGTGAGTAGAGCATAACAAGGCTTGTTTTTCGTGTTAGAATGGTCGTCGACATTTGTTCAAGTGGTTAGACGAGGCTTTAATGGACGAAATCGAAGAGATCCGGTGTGCATCAGAAAAGCAGGGTGAGTGCATTCGTCAGATGGAAGATTGGTACAACTATCAGGAATATCCGACCATCAAAAATCTCGTGAAGGAGATTTCTGACTTGAAGGAACTTATACGTCAAAATCGGTCCGGAGGTATGGCTGGTATAAATCTCAAAGATTGGAAGTCTGTGTTGGTTGTTGCTTTAATCGTGTGTGTGATCGGCTGTATGGTGTTTAGGGTTTAGAAGTAATCTTATCAAGGTTTGTAACGTTGTAACCTATAACTTTTTGGTGATCTGCTGTTGATCTGTAGCCAAAACATTGAGTTGACTTCGAAAGTAGTCTGTCAACATAATTTGCAAAACCTTATTAATCTGTATTTTATGTACTGTATACGTATTTAATGTTTTTCAGACTTATGGTGAAGCATGAGAAAATGAATTAAGTTATTGGCGTATTTTTGCATTCTGTGTGAATATGATATATAACGCAATAATATCAATATCATGTAAATTACTTATAGAGATGTAAAAATTACTGCAAAGGAATAGAACATGTATAAATAGACTTGGTTAGAAGTCTGAAGTTTAATTTTTTTGGGCGGGATAAATGGGCGGGATGTGTAGGTTTTACTGAAGAAAACATGTAAAAGTAGTCTTCTTTAGAAGTCTGAAGTTCAATATGTAGGACGGGATAAATGGGCGGGAGGTCTAGGTTTTAGGAGCATGGAGAAATAGTCTTCTTTAGAAGTCTGAAGTTCAAAATTTTGGGCGGGATAAATGGGCGGGAGGTCTAAGTTTTAGGGTAGAGAACATGGAAAAATAGTCTTCTTTAGAAGTCTGAAGTTCAATATTTTGGGCTGGATAAATGGGCGGAAAGTCTAATTTTAGGGTTTAGAACATGTAAAAATAGTCTTCTTTAGAAGTCTGAAGTTCAATATTTTCGCGAAACCATCGCAAACCGAACCATAAATTGCTGCGAACCGGGAGGAGTACTAAACCGTCAGTGAATTACATGAACCGGGCTATATAATCGAAATTACCCTAGCTTTTTACCATTATCCTAGTTCTATCCGCCGAATCTTTGGTGAGAGCTTATGCCGGCGATCGGCGACTCTCTCCTTTGCCCGGAATCTCGTAGTACCTGAGGTTATTTTTCTGTATCTCCCAGATTTCCTTCTTTTAATTCCTTTGATCTTCCGTATGAAGTTGTAAATAATATGTCTCTTTAATCGTACAAAACCCGACATCTACTGCTCTGTCTGCTTTTCATCTCATCTTCCACCATCAGAATTCCCGAGAGAAAGGTACTACGAGGGTTCAGGAAGGAAAATAACACCATAACTCATCTGTTGTTCTAATCTCTCTTTGTTTCGTTTTTCTATTATTCACAATATGAACGAGGGAGACCCGCTACAGTTTCCTAGGAGACTATACACCAATAATGATGAACCCGTACCCCTGAAGAACATTGGATACTACAGTAGCGACACCAAGCTCTTTGCTGCTCTATCTGAGGCTCTGACTGTAGATGAATGGGAGGAGATCTTGCAATCTCGCCTTGGTGTGTTTCTCAGGTTCCACAGGTTGGAATTGGGCTGGGCATCACTTTTTGTACACTTTGTGCTATCTTTTCAGTTAGAATGCAAGAAGAAGTATGAGATCTGGAGTAGGATAGGCATGACTCCAATCAGATTTTCTTTGCATGCGTTCGAGGAGTTAACTGGACTAATTAAACTGTGGGTATGTGGGAGATCTGGACCAACTCGAGGAAGAAGTAGAACTTACTGAAATGAAAGATTTCTGGGAAAGGCTTGGTGTTGCTGATGAATCTAGTCCGACTATTGACCAGCTAACCGCCGCATGTGAATTTGCTGAAGGGTGGCCTAGAGAGGATAGACTGCGGCTTGGGTATTTAGCCATCTACGCTGGGTTCATTGAAGCTCGTGCAAGCACAGTTCCAGTTCGTCTCAATCTAGCTAGGATGGTCATGGACTTGGAAGCATTCCATAATTATCCGTGGGGAAGGCTCGCATTCAAGAATCTAATTCAGTCAGTCAAGAGTGTTAATCTGTGCAAAGCTTACACCATCGAAGGATTTGTTGAAGTTCTTCAGATTTGGGTGTACCGAGCCATGCCTGATTTTGTGGCAGTTTATGCGGAGCCCATCCGAGGCGGTCCAACTCCACCACTCCTAGCCTACAGTGGTTCCCGAGGAAGGAAACATGTTAGGTCTAATATGCTCAAACATGTGTAAAACCAATATTGATTTACAATATAATGTTATAGTAATGTTTGGGAATGACTTATAATGTTTCCATTTTCTTTTGACTGATGTAGACCCGATTCCGGACAATGATCTTGAAGGAGAGGGAGAACATGTATCCCTTTTGGGATAATGACGAAGATGATCCTCTGATTGACAACATAATTGGAGCTGTTTTCCAAGAGTTTGGTGCTGGTCAGTGGAGGTGGAACAAGAAGCACTGGAATGACGTTGTGCTCCCTAACACACAACCAAAGAGATGCAAGTCGGATCGGACTGTTGAGAACAATGGTAGCATGGATTCGGATGAGGGAAGTCGTAAGCGGCCAAATCTTTACTAGACTTCTCGAGTAGACTTCTTGACCCCTAAGTTTGACCTATTCAATACCAGAAATAGACCACTTTAGTGGAGACTTCATTTGAAGTATGAACGTACTTTTTTTTGTTTTCAAAGAACACGATCAGACTTCACCTGAAGCCTCCCCATTTTCGTAGTCAATTGCAAATATAGGCCAAACGTTGACCTAAAGACTTGTCAAGAAGTCTGACGTCGATAGTCATCGTGAAAAGCAAGATAATCAAACAAAACTCACCGTTTCTCGGGTTTTCGTGACTCCTTCCACTCCGATGAAGCCAACGGTCGCGAATTACAGGCTTCAAACCACTTGGGTTGTTTAGATTTCCAAGATTTTTTCGTTTTTTTCTTCAACCGTACCTCTAAAACATTTTTCGGATTCTCTGATATTTGTTCTCTAAATCCACCATTCAAATAAGGTCTGTGTAGGTTTTAAGGCCTTCAAAGGTAGGTGGTTGTGAGCATTAAACCTCCAATCGCGATATCGGTGAAGGTGGTTGAGAATTCAATTCTCCTCGATGGTATGATGGTAATAAAATGAAGGTGATGAGGATGAATGGGTATTTCCGCCATACTGAACAAANAAAAAAAAAAAAAAAAAAAAAAAAAAAAAAAACAATGGCATATCGGTAATAAAGGAGAAGAAACGTGGGCAAGGAATGGAGAAAGTGGGTGATTTTGTTCTCACCGAAGACATGGTCTATTCCTGTATACGACCATAAATTGTGGTTTACTATAGTAACAACTCCTCGTACTTTACGAAAATTGATGGCTATATATATATATATATATATATATATATAGTAGAGTCTCTTTAAATTAATACTCGATAAATTAATACCTCGCTAAATTAATAAGTTTTTTCGATCCTAAAAGTAGTTTATTAACCAAATAGTACCTCTATAAATTAATATCTCGATAAATTAATAAAATTTTATTATCCCAATGGTATTAATTTACAGAGGTTTTACTGTACTATTTCTTAGAAGAAACATGATACATATAAAGCAATATAAAAGGTTAAAAGAATTTTTACATTCTCCTTTTAGTTGAAAGGTAATTATGGTTTTTTTACAAACAAGGATCATAGTTATACATTTCAACGGGGACCAAAAAAAAAGTTATACATTTCAACATCAGAATAGAACACAAAGCGACTTTACTCTAATCTTTTTTTAAAGGAAAATTTCACCTAAAAATCTTCGAACTTAATTATGATTTGATAAAAAATACATTAATTTTTTGACTGTCCACTTTCCTACTTGAACTATTTTTTTTACCCATTTTGCTACTCGAACTATTTGTTTTATACAGTTTAATACTTGAACTTTTAGTAGTATACCCATTTTACGAGCCATACTTAACAGACGTTAAATGTGTGCCGTTATTTTTTTTTAAATAATAAAATAATAATATTTAATTAAAAATAATAAAAAATCGAGAAAAATTATAAAAAAATCAGAAAAATTCCGAAAAAATTCTAAAATTTAATGGAAAATAATTATATTTGAATTTGGATAAAAAATAAAAAATAGTTTCATTTTTTGAATCTGAATTTATATATTTGTAAGATTCTAATAAATTAAATATCAAAGAATTTTTCTTTTGAATCAGAAATATCAAAGAATCTAAAGATTAAAAAAAATCATTTGAAATCTAGTGAAACTTTTTTTTTTTTAGAAACTTTTAATTTCGGAAACCAACTCAATTTTGAATTTTTTCAAAAAGATTTATAAAATTATAAAATCTTCAAAAAAGAAATTCAAAAATAGTATGATACAATAAAGCCTCTATAAATTAATACTCAATAAATTAAAATTTTGGTAAATGAATGAATGTTTTGGAACAAAAAATAAAATTTCCATCCAAATTAGGACTCTCTAAATTAATATCTCGATAAATTAATAAAATATCATGATCCGACGTTATTACTGTATATTTATTTATGTTTTACTGCATATGTCATTTTCTAGTCTGATTCAATCCTCTTTCAACTAAACCCTATAGTTCTTGAAAACTAGATGAGTTAAAAAATTGTTAGCCCCTTAGGCTAATAATTCGAAAATAGTTGGAACCAACATCAATGTATGTATTAAAATTTGTACTTATATAAATTTCAAATGATTTTTTTTTTTATCTTATTATTCTTTGATATTTAATTTTTAGTGTTTTACAAATATATATATTAAATTTAAATTCAAAAATGAAATTTTTATTTTATTTTATATCTTAAGTTAAATATAATTATTTTCTTTAAATTTTAGATTTTTTTGAAATTTTTCTGATTTTTTTCTAATTTTTTTCGATTTTTTGGTTATTTTTAGTGAATATTATTATTTTCTTATTAAAAATAATAAAATAATGGTACTCTTAACGTCTGTTAAATACGGTTCGTAAATTGGGTATATTACAAAAAGTTCAAGTATTAAAATGGGTAAAAAAATAGTTCAAATAGAAAAATGGGTAGTCAAAAAGTTCAGGTATTTTTATCAAATAGTAATTAAGTTCGAGGATTTTTAGGGAAAATTTCCTAGTTTAAAATGCAAATAACATGGGAACCTCCAATAAAATAGTAAAATATAGAAGAGAAAACGACCAGTGTAGAAAATCTGTCAAAGATTTGGACTTTTGAATATGGCTCGTGTGTGGGGTATATCGATAAATATAAAAACTTAGTAAAGAAAACGTCAGTTATATCACAGAATCACAGATCAATCATTTTTAATCAATACTCTAAATCGTCAAAGAGAGAAAAAAAATAGAATAATAATCATCTCTGATTCGAAAAGAAAGAATTTATAGCATGCCTCAAAAACTATATTTATATCAACAAAATATTCTCAGTTTGGGAAATTTCGCTTTACCTAGCTATTACAACATCAACAAAAACTGCTATACATAAGAAGAAAGCCTTCACCTATTAGTGGAGAAGTGCATTGTACCTAGACATCAGGAAACCACACTCACAATGAAATGAAATGTGTTTTCTTTTATTGATCAACAATATCAATAATATAATTTTCTAACCATTCAGAAAGTTAAATTGGAGAACATAGTTTACACAATACATATCATGGTTCAATAATTAGCACAGAACGTGCTAACCTATCCACCTTAACATTACAATCTCGATAAATTCGAACAACGCCAAGAAATTGAAACGTACGCATTCCCCGTATCTCGAATGTTTCTAAATAGTTGGCAAAAGCTGTCCAGTTATCCTTAAAAGACGCCAGCTTCAACAGTTCGATAGAGTTGGTGAATAAAGTCATGTTTGATGAAATGTTTAATTTCGATCTTTGTTTTAATATTATGATATTCAACAAAACCAAAAAGAATATTTAATAAGAATAAAAAATAATCTAGAAAATAAGAATATTTGAAATTGAGTGCAATATTAGTCATTATTGGAGTATTAAATATAAATTTAATACATAAACATTATAACTTATTTAGGTAGCTAATAATTCTTTTTATTTTTCATAATTTTCTTTTTTTATATCAACAATATATAATACACATTAAACTGAGTCGAACCCAAGCATTGAGACAATGACAACTCTAACAAAAATTACTAGATTACAAGTCCTAGTTCATTTCGTAAATTCATATATTTTTCAGAAAGAAATTTATATTAAGTTACTTATTACTTTGTGTTTCCTCTTTAATTTTATTTTTAACATTGCCAAAGAATTCAACTAATTATACAAAATTGTAGAGTTAAATTAAATCATATTATTATTTTCTAAAACACAAAATGGTTAAATAGATGTATATTAATATTATATTGTCTTGCAAGAAAACTGAGAAAAACGAATTAATAAGACTTAATGGTAAACTTGATTGTCAGTATTAATAAGAAAGAAAATGTTGCTAAACAAGAAATTAAGAAAGAGAATAAATGTTGAAACGGTGAGGACCACATGATAACTTCACAATACTTGTGTTTTGTGAAAGCCTTACAATAATATACAGTATATATAAGATATAAGATCCCAACATATTGCAATCCTTATAATTACACTAATATTGGCTCTTACTTTTTTGGTGTAGAGTAATATTCCAAGCAATATAAGAAAATGGTTAAGTAGCTTTTTGAGCAAGGTAATAAATCCTAGGTTTGCATTAGAGGTTCCGAAGCGGAAACATTAGATTTATTTAATGTTTAGATATAATTATTTAATTTAAGTTACTAAAAGAAAGGGGAAAATCTAGAAAAAAAACAAAAAAAAGTCTCATAATGATATACCTTTGATTTCCATACAAACATACAAGGATCGTTTACATCAAAAGCTAAATTACATGGAAATTAAAGCCCCTCAATTATTAAATACCATATACATATGAGATAAGAGAAACTAAGCGACAGTTTCTCTAGCTAGCTAGGGATTCCTGAAACCATGGGGTCGTAGAGCATAAATATTTTACAACTAGCTTAGGAGTTCATGCAGAAAGATGTTATCTCATTAGACTTCAGACGAGTGGTCATGAGGTGCCTGTGAAGTTCCACTGGGAAAATGGAGGCGGAGGACGTGGTTTTCGAAAGAGCTAAACATGACGAAGAGAAACCAAAACACACACAAAATAGCAACACCAAGCGCGAAAACTGGATAAATGAGAGAAAGTAGAATGCTGGATCCGATAGCGCCCGAGAAATGACTAACATGAGCGACAAAATAACGGATCACAGATCGGGTTCTTCGAAGCTTAACTTCAATTATTAGCAAAACGAAGTAGATAAAGAGAAATACCGTAAACAACCTAATCCTGGTCTGATGAACGCATGGATCATTGTCCTCAGTTGGAGTGATTTGAAGTAGTCCAACCATCAGGGCTTGGACCGCGAAGATCACCGCGTGCACAGCAGAGGAGTAGAAATCATGGTTGTCTTGAACCAAATTCGCCTCGCCGGGGTTTCCTTGTGAAGAATTGGTGGCCATGGTTGGTGTTTTGTGTAAACCCTAGGCCTAATTAAGGGAAGCAAAGGGCAATGTGTGTACCAAAGAAAAAATTTAGGAAGAAAGGAGTGTGTATTTTATACACAGATTAGCACGTGACAAGATGTCATACGTACGTGTGAGCCTTTTACTAACGATTTCCAAACAATAATAGAATCTGTACGTACTATGTAAGTAGAGTTTGTTTACCAATTTGATTTACTTGAAATACGTAAATATTATCTAGGCATAGAGTCGAAGCCTTATGCAGTTGTGATTGTAAAGGCTTTAAAACCTTCTTTGTTTGTAACGTGACACTGTTAGCTAGGGTTTGTGAAAACATATTAATACAAATAAAATTTGTCTTAAAACGCTTAGTAAATATGGTTACATCATAAATCTCAAACAACATATGAAACCTATTTTTATCTAAAAAGCGATGAAACTAAGATTTAAATTTTTTTTTTTTTGATGAATCTAAATTAAACTTTATAGCTAAGTATCTTTCTGAAATTAGAAAATAAAGACTTTTGACCAGAAAAAAAACATAGACAACTGTCATGAGTCCTCTCAAGTCACTCTCACGCTACAAAGTACAAAACAAACAAATCATAAGAAAATCCGGAGAACAAAAGAAAAGAAAAAGAAAATTAAAGAGAATCCTTTTTTTGATCCATCTGTCATCATCTCACAGTTTCTCCACTTTTATTTTATTTTAATTTAGGAATCATATCCCACTAAGCACAAGGGATTCTCTGAGAATGAACCCTAATTTTTTACGGCCAAGAGTGTTGTTGTAAAATCGGTTTTACACTTCTAAGTTCTAACATCATTATAGAATTTCACTTCTTTTTTTCTTTTTCTGTAATAAGTTGAAAACCTGACAAAATGTCTTATTTGTTTTACAAATCCAGTAATGGACACATATAATATATATATATATATATATATATCTGCTGAATTAATGAAATAAATGACATGATAACATGATTAACATCCTTTAACAAAAGAAAAACACCTGATAGGCTGATAACATGTCATTACTTAGTTCGTATTAAACATTGATCAACAGATTCCTTCTTCTTTCTTTCCATTAATTTTTTTTCTTCCTAAAAACCGATATCATGTAAACATCATTGGTTTATCAGATTATACACTTCTGTTTATTATGAAATCATATACGGTAATATCAAAATTGATTTGAACAAAAAAATATATACTAATACTAGGGAAAGTCCACGTGGTGAGTGGATGAGTAAATTCACAATAAAATATAATGTGATATGCGGTTGAATATTTATATTTTTATTATTTTGTGGATAACATTTTTGGAAAGGTTTTTGGGGAAAATATTCTTATAGTTTTTTGAAAATGTGTAAAATATTAATATAACTTTTTAAAAGATATGAAAATTGGATTAATGAAAATCTTATTTAGTTGCGATATGTGACAAAACTTTGCCTATCATAATTTATGTTTAAAAGAACTTTACAAAGATTGGAAAGTTGACCAATTTATATTTTTTTTATAAATTTCTTAAAGCAAGGATATGTTGTTGCACATATGAAAAAAATTATGCTAAGAATTTTATGTAGTGGACCATCACAATATCTTGGCCAATTTATATGTTTCATATTTTTTTAAAAGCAATGGTATGTTGCTCCATATTGAAAAAAATTATATTAAGAATTTGATCTAGTGTACCATTACAATATCTTCGTCAGTTTATATTTTCATAATTTTCTTAAAACAATGGTATATTGCTGCACAAATGAAAAAGATTATGTTAAATAGGTGCGTACTTTGCATTCGATATTCTGTTGATGATTATGAGAATAGATTCAACAAATAGAGGGACTAATAAATAAAATTTAAAATTAAATGGGACACGTGGCAGCCCCTTAGAGATAGTTGAGAAAGTAAGCCTACTTTATTATGTAAGATACCACGACGTAAGTCTATATCTAAAATGTATAGTTTTACATTTTTACCTTATTCTTGCTAAAAGTAGAGGTATTCATTGATGTTTCACGCGCGCCAAAGCAAAGAAATATTGTTATATATATATATATATATATTTTCTAGTTGTTCTTAAAATTCTTAAAGTTAAAAAAACAAAATCTGTAGATTTTGTTTTTGTTATAATCCTTAAAATTTTACATCACCAGTTTTTATGCTTTATGATTATGTGTTGTATATCTTTTATTTTATCTCTCCAGTAGTTAAAAATTTTAGAATATTTTAATTAAATATATAACAATATAGTTACAAAACAAATTATAGTATTTCCAAAATATAATATTATAGGTTAAAATTAATATTATACATGAACTCTTATTTAAATTTTATATAATAATAATATTACCTATATATTAAGTATATATTGATTTAGAATATACTACAAATACTATTTAGTTTGCTATGAAAGAATATTGATAAAAATAAATATTAAAATCCTACAGACGAAATTTTACATCAACTATTCTAGAGTTACAACAAATACACATACGAAATTTTATAGCAAAAGTTTTAGAGTAGCTAATCTACAAGTTCTAAAACTACATCAAACACATCTACAGACAAAATTTTACAGCCCCTAAGCTACAAGTACAGTCCAACCAATCATACATTTAATTTCAAAGTTAATAATCATATACATGATAATTATAAACAAACAGTTATATGTCACCAGATTAATCTTCAGAGTTAATATTTTTTACATGATAATTTTATAAAATTATGATAAAATCAATTAGTACGAGTCCTAACTTATGCATTACTGACTTTAATCAAAGTTCATAAAGTTATATTTTTTTTTCATAAGTTGAAAAAGTGTTTATAAGCTTATAATTCCAAGGCCCAGTTACTATTATTATTATTTTTGTCGTAAGGCTCATTTTTTTTTCCAACCGAACATTCATTTGAATTATAACAAATTCGATACCCACGAAAATGGATGCTTGTTTACATACGTAAATTCAAAAAAATGTTACCTTATTCCGTGAGCTAGATCGCAGGCTTGTCTTAAAATATTTTTGAGCCCTGAGCAGAAAAAATAAGATTTAGGTCATTTTGAATTTTCTTTTTTTTTTTAATTATAGGCCTTTTAGAAAAGAGAAAATCTTATTTGAGCCTTCAATATATACATTATAAAATAATTGTCTCTAATTTTATCACAAAAATATAAGAAAAACAAAATTTCTTTTAAAAAGTACTAAGAAAATAACTAAAATTTTTTTTTAGACCTTTTGACCTTGGGTCTGTGCTCCGGGTCAGAACCGGGCCTGCTAGATCGTCCACCTTATGAGAATTATAAACATAGTATTTATAAATATTTTTGGGAAAAAATGTCGTTTAATTCCTTGAATTTTTCGAATTTATTCTCGAACTATCTGGGTTACACTTTTATCTGTAACCTTTAGTTGATTTTTCCAATTAAAGATTTAAAACTATTTTTTTATTTTCAATAAAAAAAATATTATTTTCTTAATTAAAAAAAAATCTAATCAAAATAAAGTGTTTTAGAAAAAAATCGCAAAAAATTAATTAACCCCTAAAAAATCAGAAAATCGTAATTTCTTTTAGAAAAATCATGAATATAATGAGTTATAATAAAAAAAAATATTATCATTATTAATTTATTTTTTAAAATTTCAAAATTCAAATTTACTATAAGGAAAATTTTCAAAACATCAATCTAAAATCATGTTTCAAACATTTATAAGGAATTATGTTACATATTTGAAAAATATGGACAAACTTTTTGTGTACTAAAATATATTGATATAAAAATATATTGATATATATATATATATATATATATATATATATATATATATCTTTTAAAAAAAAA
>OVAF01002533.1:0-15438 GCA_900406245.1 Odontarrhena argentea | reverse complement strand
TTTAATGGCAGAAATAAAAGTCCATATCTTTTTTATGGCATATCTCATAAATTTGCCATTTATTGACGACATAAATAATACGCCATTAAAAAGCACTCCCACAAAAATATTTAGTGTCCTCACACAGGACAAGGTTGACTTCCAACTTTTTCTTTTATACTTATAAAAATTGGTCGGCATATATTGGACCGCATATATTTGTTAGAGATCTCTTCCCTATATACTATAATTTACTATTTTTTTAATTTTTTTAGATATGTGTGCGTGGACTTTTTTAATTATGGTTATAAAATGTTTAGTGCGTTAGAATTTTGGTAGGGGCTGTAATGATTTTTTTTTTTTTTTATTGGGGGTCAATTTAGATATAATGGCTGTAATTTAGGTTTCAGACTAAAACTTTTAAATCAAAATTTTGTAAATTTCTTTTCTTATTAAAAAAATAATTTATGAGAAGATTAATACATTATTTAATACACATTTCTGTCATAATAATTTTTGGTACAAAATATATATATATTTAAATATTGTTAATTGTAAGGTTTTATATTATTTCAGTTATTAATTACAATTATTTTTTCAAGCTTTAATTAAACAGTGACTACTTTTTGCACATTTATTCATCAATATATATATATATATATATTTAAATTATTAATTATAAATTAAAATTTTATCAAATTTTGACTATTTATTTTAGATATTTCGGTTAGTCAAAATTGAAGTGTAGTATATTTTGATGTGGTATAATAATTACTATTTTTTTTATAGTATTATATGTGACCGAAATTTTTCTTTCTTAACATTAATCCATATAAATTATTCTTTACCTTAAAAAAAAAAAAAAAAAGAACCGCACGTACTTAACATAAACCACACCTATTTTGATGTGTTACAAATAGAAGTGCGATTCTCCTTCCAACCCTACATTCATATTTGAATTAACTACTTTAATAAATTTTTTAGTTAAAAAGAAAAACTCATCTACAAACTGAGATTATGCATCCGCAAAACTCAAATTGAGTGAACGGTAACACTATACTCGGCGCACAATAATTTCCCACAAAGCTTACCGCATTTTGTTTTACCATTCAACACCTATATATTAACCTCTCAAGCTGTAGGACCTTTTACTCTATTTAGTCATAGTACTTTTATGCATTTTCAATAGTACTCTACTAAAGAAGATAACTATAGAAATGAAGTGTATATATATGAAAATGGAAAATTAGAAAGGATATAGAGAAGGGAGAGGAGAGGTGTTTAATTTGTGTGTTTAAGACTTAAGAGCACTAGCTGAAAAAGGACAAAAGAGGCTGTGGTTTAAGAAAAACTGTGTGCAGCATTAACCAATCAAACTCTTTCTAGTACGTAATGTATCCTCCACTCCAATATTTTATAACCCTTAGACCATCCACTATGTGGACACTTGAGTTAGTGTCTTAACAATTTTAAATTATTATAATCATGATTAATTTAATTAATTTATTGTACTAAGACACTTACACTAAATCTCCTTCCAATGTAGACACCTAATCCAAGTGTCTTAAATCATTAAAATATTTATTTTTATAGAAATTGTGATTAAATAAATAGTTATCAAATTTGAATTATTTTTATTTTTTGAAAAATAAGAAATATAATCATTACTCAAATTACCTATATTAAATTTATTAAAAACTTAAATATTATACATTATGCGCAATATTACCCATATTTTACAAAACCGAAAGAGTTTGAACATAAAATATGATATATTAAACGAAAAACGAAAAATAAAATGCAATTTAAAAGAAGTTGAGATGTTTATATAATATGTGAAAAATTGAGAAGATTATAAAATGCTATTACGTGATGCTTGGAACTTGGATAATCACTCATGCCCACGATCAGACGTGGAAGATAATTCAGACCAGATTCGACCAACATAAAATGCAAACAATCAAACCCCGAGACAAATTTCAAAATGCATAATAATCTCAAGGTTAAACTCAAAAGATAGAGATTCTTCTACTTGATAAATAAAGGTCTCAAAAAAGAACAAGCCTGTAAATATGTGGATTTCAAAAGGTCTCAACAAAAATCCAAAACAACTGAATGATTTCATCTTCAAACTTAGTCTTGTTTGGCAGCAAGAGCAGCAGCTTAACCTCTGAGATGACCAGTTCTCCTTGCAGCAATAAGACCAACCTTTTGTCCAGGAGGAGCATCACGGCGAACGGTACTGGCGTGACCAATATGTTGATGGTTACCTCCTCCGAAAAAATGCTCAACTGGATTCATAGCCACACCACGAACCTTAGGCCAGCAACTCCTCTTCACGCGGTACTTGTGGTTTGCATTACCAGCCTTGAGCATTGGCTTCTCGGTTCTTCCACCACCAGCAACTTGACCAATCATAGCCCTGCATCCACTTGGGACAATCTTCTTTGAATCAGATGACAACTTGATTCTGTTCAAATTCATGTACTTATTAGCAACAGAGATAACTAATCTCTTCTCAAAACATAAAACTGTAGCCTACTACATCTTACTACAATGCCATTTGCCTCAACTTATTCTATAACCATTTCTACTCCAATTCAACGAAATCAGCCAAATGTTTCATAAGTAGGTATCATTTGTTTCAACTTATGGCAACTATACAAGAAGAATCTGAAAGTACAAGCAAACCATGATCAAATCTTCCATATAAATAAACATTTCTAATCACAATTCAACACAACTAAAAACCAATACTCATAAACCAATTCAACAGAGCTAAAGAATGATCACATATATTTTCTATGAATCCCATCACCAGCAAAACATTGAGACTTATCATCACGAGCAGAAGATTCAACACAACCATTTCTAATCCAACCTAACAAAATCATCCAAATGATAATCTACACAAACCAAATTCAGAAGAACCAAATCTCAAACCTGCTAGAGTCGTTATTAGGATTGCGAACAATAACAATAGCGTAATCATAGAAGCTCTAGCGAACACACCACGATCACCAACATGATGCTCAACGTTACACACAACAGCTCCTTCAGGGATAGATCTAGGAGGAAGAACATTTCCGAATACAAGCGTAGCTTTCTTTCCACAGCAAAAGAAGAACGAGAAGACAAACCTCAGAATCGATTCGAATTCTCTGAACGGCTGACACAGACGAGCCCCTCCACGAACCCTACGAACCCAAACGCATGGATATCGATGTCTGAGATCGAGGTCAGACACTTCTCAATCGAGAAAATCTCAATCGATCTACAAAATACCTCGATCCAGATGAAATGGGCTCTCCCAGACGAAAATCAAATGATTTAAGGCATAAAAACGAGAAGGATTTGAGATAAACGAGTGAAATCGACGATTTGTGTTGAATCAAAGAAACGATTCATTTCTTCGTGAAATAGCACTAGAAACAGAGAGAAAAGTGGCTGATAATTTTTCTTTTTGATATATATATTTTCTCTTAAACCAATAATCACTCGACACGTGCCGTGTCTTCCCGAGTGTCCTCAGCGTCTGAATATAGACACGAGTCTTAGGAATAGTGGGCTTATTTTTTATTTTTGATTTAAATTTTGGCATAATTCTTAGTGTAGACACCATTCAGTGTCTCTATTACGGATGCTCTTATAGTAATGCTTTTTTTTAACAAAATATGTTCTATCATGTTGTTGGTTCGTCTGATTTCCTCTATATTAGTGGACTTTTCTTGTTCAATAGCTAAAAGAAAATAATTGAAAATTTCGAGATTTTGCCACATGAGAAAAATTTGTTTACTTATTAAATTTTTCAACTTTTTTTGTTATATACAGTATTAGTTTACGTTNTTTTCGTTTTTTTTTTTTTTTTTTTGTACAGCTGCACTCTACATGCAAAATAGGTATATACTTTACGAAAATTGATGGCTATATATATAGTAGAGCCTCTTTAAATTAATACTCGATAAATGAATACCTCGCTAAATTAATAAGTTTTTTCGATCCTAAAAGTAGTTTATTAACCAAATAGTACCTCTATAAATTAATATCTCGATAAATTAATAAAATTTTATTATCCCAATGTTATTAATTTATAGAGGTTTTAATGTACCATTTCTTAGAAGAAAAATGATACACATAAAGCAATATAAAAAGTTAAAAGAATTTTTACATTCTCCTTTTAGTTGAAAAGGTAATTATGGTTTTTTTACAAACAAGGATCATAGTTATACATTTCAACAGTGACCAAAAAAAAAAAGTTATACATTTCAACATCAGAATAGAACACAAAGCGACTTTACTTTAATCTTTGTTTAAAGAGTAATTCGCAAAACTAGCATCTTTTGTCACCAAAATTAAGAAAGTAATAAATTATTATTATATTGAAGAGTAAATGTTTGTTTTGCCATCACTTATTTCTTAAAATAGCAATTTACTTTTTTTTAAAGTACTTTTTGTGTCAGATTTTATTTTATTTTCATATTTTATTTTATTTTATTGGGACCATATATTTTTGTCTGTTTCCCGCATCTGTTTCCATCAAATAGTCGACTGTCAAATAGATGACCATTTCTACTTTTTTTTGTCCCACTTGAACTACATGTTTTTGTCTATTTCCTACATATGTTTCTATCAAAATAGACTGACTATGAAGTAGATAACTTGTATCAATATATGTTGTAAAAATTAATAACATAGTAACTTAATTGATAACATGATTATGTTATTGATTTTTACTACATCTATAGATAGTTTCTATGAAATAGATGATAATTTAATAGATGAATATTTCTTTTTTTAGTCATTTATTTTTTCTCCACTTGAACTATATGTTTTTGTCTATTTTCTACATTTGTTTTTATCAAAATAGATGGACTATAGATAACTGTCTATATATGTAGTACGAATTAATAACATATATAGTAAATATGTTATGAGTTATGTTACTATGTTATTGACTTTTACTACATATATAGATAATCATCTACTTGATAGTCATCTATTTTTATGGAAACAAATGTAATAAATAGACAAAAGCATGTATATCAAGTGAGAAAAAAAACAGAAATAGTCATTTATTTGATAATCATCTATTCGATGAAAACAAATGCAAAAAACAGACAAAAACATGTGGTTCTAGTGGGAACAAAAAAATCTGACAAATTTTTTTTTTTTTTTTATTAGCTGTCCATTTTCTGACACAAAAGTAAAGTTATTTTAGGAACTTTATGGATAAAAAGGGGTTGACTCTTGCTAGTTTTCTAATTGACCAAATATGCATGCTAGATAACTAATTTATATGAGAGAGGGTGCTAGTTTACTAATTTACTATTGTTTAAAATGCAAATAACATGGGAACCCCAGTAAAATAGTAAAATATAGAAGAGAAAACGATAAGTGTAGAAAATCTGTCAAAGATTCGGACTTTTGAATATGGCTCGTGTGTGGGGTATATCGATAAATATAAAAACTTAGTAAAGAGAGAAAAAAAATAAATACTAATCGTTTTAATCAATACTCTAATCGTCAAAGAGGGAAAAAAAAAATAATAATCATCTCTGATTCGAAAAGAAAGAATTTATAGCATGACTCGAAAACTATATTTATATCAACAAAATATTCTCAGTTTGGGAAATTTCGCTTTACCTATTACAACATCAACGAAAACTGCTATACATAAGAAGAAAGCCTTCACCTATTAGCGGAGAAGTGCATTGTACCTAGACACCAGGAAACCACACTCTCAATGAAATGAAATGTGTTTTCTTTTATTGATCAACAATATCAATAATATAATTTTCTAACTATTCAGAAAGTTAAATTGGAGAACATAGTTTACACAATACATATCATGGTTCAATAATTAGCACAGAGCGTGCTAACCTATCCACCTTAACATTACAATATCGATAAATTCGAACAACGCCAAAAAAGTGAAACGTACGCATTCTCCGTATCTCAAATGCTTCTAAATAGTTGGCAAAAGCTGTCCAGTTATCCTTAAAAGGCGCCAGCTTCAACAGTTCGGTAGAGTTGGTGAATAAAGTCATGTTTGATGAAATGTTTAATTTCGATCTTTGTTTTAATATTATGATATTCAACAAAACCAAAAAGAATATTTAATAAGAATAAAAAATAATCTAGAAAATAAGAATATTTGAAATTGAGTGCAATATTAGTCATTATTGGAGTATTAAATATAAATTTAATACATAAACATTATAACTTATTTAGGTAGCTAGTAATTCTTTTTATTTTTCATAATTTTAATTCCTTTTTTTATATCAACAATATATAATACACGTTAAATTGAGTCGAACCCAAGCATTGAGACAATGACAACTCTAACACAAATTACTAGATTATAAGTCCTAGTTCATTTCGTAAATTCATATATTTTTCATAAAGAAATTTATATTAAGTTGTTACTTATTACTTTGTGTTTCATATTTAATATTATTCTTAACATTGCCAAAGAATTCAACTAATTATACAAAATTGTAGAGTTAGATTAAATTAAATTATTATTTTCTAAAACACAAAATGGTTAAATTACTAGATGTATATTAAAATTATATTGTCTTGCAAGAAAACTGAGAAAAACGAATTAATAAGACTTAATGGTAAACTTGATTGTCAGTATTAATAAGGAAGAAAATGTTGCTAAACAAGAAATTAAGAAAGAGAATAAATGTTGAAACGGTGAGGACCACATGACAACTTCACAATACTTGAGTTTTGTGAAAGCCTTTACAATAATATACAGTATATATAAGATATAAGATCCCAACATATTGCAATCCTTATAATTACACTAATATTGGCTCTTACTTTTTTGGTGTAGAGTAATATTCCAAGCAATATAAAAAAAATGGTTAAATAGCTTTAATTTTGAGCAAGGTGATAAATCTAAACATACAAGGATCGTTTACATTAAACCTTAGATTAGAAATTACAAGGAAATATCAAATTAAATACATACAAAGGATCGTTTACATCAAAAGCTGAATTACATGGAAATTAAATCCCCTCAATTATTAAATACCATGCATATACATGAGATAAAGAGAAACTAAGCGATAGTTTCTCTAGCTAAGGATTCCTAAAACCATGGGGTCGTAGAGCATAAATATTTTACAACTAGGATGTTATCTAATTAGACTTCAGACAAGTGGTCATGAGGTGCCTGTGAAGTTCCATTGGGAAAATGGAGGCGGAGGACGTGGTATTCGAAAGAGCTAAACATGACGAAGAGAAACCAAAAGACACACAAAATAGCAACACCAAGCGCGAAAACTGGATAAATGAGAGAAAGTAGAATGCTGGATCCAATAGCGCCCGAGAAATGACTAACATGAGCGACAAAATAACGGATCACAGATGGGGCTCTTCGAAGCTTAACTTCACTTATTAGCAAAACGAAGTAGATAAAGAGAAATACCGTAAACAACCTAATCCTGGTCTGATGAACGCATGGATCATTGTCAGTTGGAGTAGTGATTTGAAGTAGTCCAACCATCAGGGCTTGGACCGCGAAGATCACGGCGTGCACAGCAGAGGAGTAGAAATCATGGTTGTCTTGAACCGAATTCGCCTCGCCGGGGTTTCCATTTCCTTGTGAAGAATTGGTGGCCATGGTTGGTGTTTTGTGTAAACCCTAGGCGGACTAATTAAGGGAAGCAAAGGGCAATGTGTGTACCAAAGAAGAAAAAATTTAGGAAGAAAGGAGTGTATTTTATACTCAGATTGGCACGTGACAAGATGTCATACGTACGTGTGAGCCTTTTAATAATGATTTCCTAACAATAATAGAATCTGTAGGTACGATGTAAGTAGGGTTTGTCTACCAATTTGATTTGAAACATATTAATACAAATAAAATTTGTCTTAAAACTCTTAGTAAATATGGTTACATCATAAATCTCAAACAACATATGAAACTTATATATGTTTATCTAAAAAGCGATGAAACTAAAAGATTTATAATTTTTTTTTTTTTTTTTGATGAATCTAAATTAAATTTTATAGCTAAGTATCTTTCTGAAATTAGAAAATAAAGACTTTTGACCAGAAAAAAAAAACATAGACAACTGTCATGTCTCACCTCTCAAGTCACTCCCACGCTACAAAGTATAAACAAACAAATGATCATCGGAGAACAATAGAAAAGAAAAAGAAAATTAAGAGAATCCATTATTGATCCATCTGTCATCAGCTCACAGTTTCTCCACTTTTATTTTATCTTAATTTAGGAATCATATCCCACTAAGCACAAGGGATTCTGTGAGAATGAACCCTAATTTCAACACTTCTAACATATAAATATAGGATTTCACTTTTTTTTTCTTTTTTCTTTTTCTGTAATAAGTTGAAAACCTTAAGAAATTCAGAGTTAGCCGAGGTGGACAAAATGTCTTTTTTGTTTTACAAATCCAGTGATGGACACATATAATATATATTGGCTGAATTAATCAAATAAATGACATGATAACATCCTTTAACAAAAGAAAAACACCTGATAGGCTGATAACATGTCATTACTTAGTTCGTATTAAACATTGATCAACAGATTTCTTCTTCTTTCTTTCCATTAATTTTTTTTCTTTCTAAAAACCGATATCATGTAAACATCATTGGTTTGTCATATTATACACTACGAATTCATATACAGTAAAACCTCTATAAATTAATACTCGATAAATTAATAATTTCTCTAAAATAATAAAAATCTCTGGTCCCGAGTCGGGTCAATGTAAAATTTTGCTAAATTCGATAAGATAATAAGATAATAAGTTTTTAGAAAGTCCAATGTAAATATATGGTCTCAATTATATCATAAATTAATAATTATTTATATTATGCTTACATAACTAAGACCATGTACTAAAATATAACCATATTGTTGCTTCTTTTTTTTTAACTTAAAATTGATATCTCCTTAAACTTTGTCTTTGATTTTATTTATTATGCAAAAAGGTGAATTCTATTATCTTTTTTTATATGTATTCAAGACTCTTAAACATTGTGGATATGGCAATTGATTATTTATGCATAATATTGTTTTAATTTCAACATCAACATTAATGATATCGTCATATTTTCATGTTAACTTTAAACTTACAATGTATTTATCATTTTCATTTAGATAATCCAATATGTTATTAAAACATATATATTGAGGATTTTAAGCTTAATAATTGTAAATTTGTATATATGCATTTATTTTTACAAATTTCTTAATTTAACATCATTTAATCTTTTTCAGGGAAATTTATGGATTAAAACTATTTTTTCTCTATAAATTAATAAATATTAATTTATCGATAAATTAATATCTCTCTAAATTAATAAATTTTCAAAATCCCAACATTATTAATTTATAGAGGTTTTACAGTACGGAAAAATTCAAAGTTGATTTGAACAAAATATATACTAATATACCACATATGACGTAAGTCTATATCTAAAATGTCTAGTTTTACATTATTCTTGCTAAAAGTCGAGGTATTCTATTCGGTGATGTCCCGCGCGCCAAAACAAGGAAATAATTATAGGGTATATATATAATTTCTAGTTGCCTTTAGAATTTTCAAAGCAAAAAATAAAAAATCTGTAGATTTTTCTTTAAAAAAAATTATAGCACCATTTTTTATGTTTTATGTGTTGTATATCTTTTATTTAATTTCTTCAGTAATTTAAAATTTTATAATATTTTAATTAAATATATAACACTATAGTTACAATAAAAATTATAAGTTTTTCCAAAATATAATATTATAGGTTAAAATTAATACTATACATGAACTCTTATTCAAATAAATTTATTAATTTTATAAAATAATAATATTAATTACTTATATATTGAGTATATATTAATTTAGAATATAATATAAATACTATTTATTTTGCTATGAAAGAATATTGATAAAAATAAATATTGAAATTCTAGAGACGAAATTTTACAACAACTATTCTACAATTACATCAAATACATTTACAAACGAAATTTTACAGCAAAATTTTTACAGTAACTAATCTAAAACTACATCAAACACATCTACGGAAAAAATTTTACAGCCCCTAAACTACAACTACAGTCCAACCAATCGGGCATTTCATTTTCAAAGTTAATAATCATATACATGATAATTATAAACAAACCGTTATATGTCACCAAATTAATCTTCAGATAGTTAATATTTTTTATATGATAATATTATAAAATTACGATAAAATCAATTAGTACGAGTCCTAACTTATGCATTACTGACTTAAATCGAATTTTATAAAGTTATATATTTTTTTCAAAAGTTGAAAAAGTGTTTATAAGATTATAATTCCAAGGCCCAATTATTATTATTATTATTTTTGTTGTAAGGCTCATTTTTTTTTCCAACCGAATATTCATTTGAGTTATAGCAATTTGATACCCACGAAAATGGATACTTGTTTACATAGGTAAATTCAAACAAATGTTCCCTCATTCCGTGAGCTGGATCGTAGGCATGTCTTAAAATATTTTTTAGCCCTAGGCAAAAAATAATATTTAGGTCATTTTGAAAAAAATAAAAAAATTATAGGCCTTTTTGAAAAGAGAAAATCTAATTTGAGCCTTCAATAAATAATTAAAAAAAAATTGTCCCTTATTTTATCACAAAAATATAATAAAAACAAAATTTCTTTTAAAAAATATTAAAGAAAAAAAAATTGGGCAATTTCGACCCTAGATCTGTGCTCCGAGTTAGAACCGGGCCTGCCAGATCGTCCACCTTATGAGAATTATAAACATAATTCTTCTTTTGAGTATTTATAAATATTTTTGGGGAAAATGTAGTTTCATTCCTTGAATTATTCAAATTTATTCTTGAACTATTTGAGTTACACTTTGATTTGTAGCCTTTAGTTGATTTTGTCGATTAAAGATTCAAAATTATTTCTTTTTTTTACTAAAAAATATCATTTTCTTATTTAAAAAAATAAAAGTTTAATAAAAAATAAATTGTTTTCTTTAAAAAAATCACAAAAATTAATTAACCCCTAAAAAAAAAATCAGAAAATCATAATTTTTTATAAAATCATGAATATAATGAGTTATAATAAAAAATATTATATTAATTTTTAAAATAATAATTTTAAAATTCAAATTTTCTATAATGATAATTTTCCAAACATCAATCTAAAATTCATGTGTTTCAAACCGTTTATAAGAAATTATGTTACATTAAATTTCTTATTTTTAAAATATGTGGACAAACTTTTTGAAAAATATATTGATATTTGTATATATATATATATATGTTGTTTAAAAAAAAAAAACAGAGCCATATATAAACATATCAAAAACACATTGAACATGTGCACAAGGCATACTACAACCTATTAAAAGTTACAACAAAATTCAAAAAAGAATTTCAACATTTCTCACCACAAATACTGTTATAAATCAAAATATCTGGTGAAATTGTGGTCTTCTTTTACTTTCGAACAATTATTTGAAAGTTGAAACACGTTTGCAAAGTACACTGTCACGAGATGGTTAGAGTACTAAGCCACTAAGGGACCATATGTATTAAATAGAAAACGTTTACATGAGTGAACAAGAATTATGAATGTGGCATGTTGGTTGGAAGCTCGCTACATTCTAGTCGGTCTAGTAACCTAGAGTTCAAAGCACGAATAAATCTTTTTTCGAAAAACTCCAATTGCAGAAATGCTCTGTACGGTGGCTACTTTGGAGGTTCCTTACGGCACTTCTGACTAAGTATTGCCAAAAAATAGAGTTTTTGTTCTATGATCATAGACTCATAGTGAACACGTTCTCTATATTTCTTTTTGATTAATTTTCGGCAAAAATTTTTTTAGCAACGACGTCGTTTTAAACAATACTAAATTTATATTGATTCCCAACTCCCAAGTAATTAAAACCTCTAGTGGAACGTTAACACCTACTCCAAAATTCGGTGAATCTCGAGACGATACTATTATTCACTGTGGGGGGAGAGAGATAGAATCTTTTTGTTGAGTCAAACCCCAAAATTAGGGTAAAGTAAAATCTTTGGAAATAAAAGACAATTAATCTGTAAGAATCAACGGTCCTGATTGAAAGTTGAAAACTCAATCTTATAAAGTTGATCTTTTTTTTGCAGCATCCATTTCTCCAAAAGCCGTTGTTGTTATTTGAGAGAGAGAGGCCAAGTCAAGTCACCATGTGTGGGATTCTTGCTGTTCTTGGTTGTGTCGATAACTCTCAAGCTAAACGTTCTCGTATCATCGAGCTCTCTCGCAGGTTATTCTCATGTCTTATGACAATCTCTCTTTTCAATCTCAATCTCGATGTTTTTTTCGTTTTTGGCGGCGCAATGTTGTGTAAAGGTTATTTGGGTTTTGTTTAGGATGAGAAAATTTTCCAACTCTCTATGTGAAATGTGTTGGTTTTGTTAAAAAGCTTTGATCTTTGTGCAAATTGATGACGAAATGTGTGACAAATGCAATGACAATGTGTTGGTTGGTGATTTTGTTTTCTTGGAATGTTTAGATTGAGGCATAGAGGTCCTGATTGGAGTGGGCTTCATTGTTATCAAGATTGTTATTTGGCTCATGAACGTTTGGCTATCGTTGACCCTACTTCTGGAGATCAACCACTCTATAACGAAGACAAGACCATCGTTGTCACGGTAATCTTACTTGTGTCCGAATTTTGATTGCAAATGGGGTTTATAGCAAATGATTATTTATATCATGCTTCAAAGATGAAGCTTTATGTGGATTCATGTGATTATGGGTTTTATTGTTTGGACTCGTTACTTGGTTTCAGGTGAATGGAGAGATTTACAACCACAAAGCTTTGAGGGAAAACCTGAAGCCTCATAAGTTCCGTACTGGGAGTGATTGTGAAGTGATTGCCCATCTTGTAAGTAGCCATCATTGGAAGGAGTTTTGACCTCAGGGCTTCCCTAGAATTTGTGTGTGTTTCTGTATTTTTTGTGTGAATACAACTGCAAAAGGTCACCTAGATCTTTGTTACCTGATGGTTGTCGACTTGAGTATTAGTTATTGTGTTTACACTCTGTATATCGGTGTGAATTATTGTTTGTTACTTTTGCAGTACGAAGAACATGGAGAGGAATTTGTCGACATGTTGGATGGCATGTTTGCGTTTGTTCTTCTTGATACACGAGACAAAAGTTTTATTGCTGCAAGGGATGCCATCGGTATTGTTCCACTGTACATTGGATGGGGTCTCGATGGTATGCTCACATTTCTCTTAGAAATTTGCCTCAGTTGATTACTAGTATTTTCTTTTTCTTGTTTTGTTCTGTAATCTGCTGTATTGATTACTGGTATTACTTTTAATGAAGGTTCTGTATGGTTTGCTTCTGAGATGAAAGCACTTAGTGATGATTGTGAACAGTTTATGGCTTTCCCCCCAGGCCACATCTATTCGAGCAAACAAGGTTTGCATCTTATATCAAATCACATCTATTTTAAAATAAAGTCATGATGTTTCTTGACTAACTCAAATCACTTTGGGTTCACTCACAGAGTTCAATTTTTTCTGAATTTGGTTATAGTTATGGTTTCCATTTGAAGTGGATTTGTGTGGCATTTTTTCTATGTAGTTTCATGGAATAAACCTTTCGTGTAGGTGGGCTTAGGAGGTGGTACAACCCCCCGTGGTTCAATGAGCTGGTTCCTTCAACCCCATATGATCCCTTAGCAGTGCGCCACACTTTCGAGAAGGTAAATTCTGAGCTTTATCTTCCTCAACGTCTCAAATGTCAGTTTCTTATTTATACCGTTTGTATAGTTGCTCAGGTGCCTACTTTCTTTTCTAATTGCTGGCGAGGTTTTTGAAGTATGAATTCTGATCCTTTCATTGACTTGTAGGCTGTTGTAAAGAGACTAATGACTGATGTGCCTTTTGGTGTCCTTCTCTCTGGAGGATTAGACTCATCCCTTGTTGCTGCAGTTACGTTACGCCATTTGGAAAAATCAGAAGCTGCTCGTCAGTGGGGTTCAAAGTTGCACACCTTCTGTATCGGTTTGAAGGTCTTTTAGGCTTACCCGATTGCTCATAATTATTTTCTCCTGTAGCTTTCTACGCTCATCGAAATATATGATTTTCCTCTATTTTCTTTTCAGGGATCCCCAGATCTTAAAGCTGGTAAAGAAGTTGCTGACTATCTTGGAACTCAACACCACGAGTTACACTTTACAGTTCAGGTAATTTTTCTGTTTTTGCATCTACAAGAGAATTGAGTTTAAAACTCTGTTTCATCAGGTGATTAATTATCACGTCTTCTAATGATAATATCAGGAAGGAATTGATGCTATAGAAGAGGTCATATACCATATTGAGACTTATGACGTGACTACAATAAGGGCCAGCACTCCGATGTTTCTTATGTCGAGAAAAATCAAATCGCTTGGTGTAAAGATGGTTCTTTCTGGGGAAGGATCTGATGAAATTTTTGGAGGATATTTGTACTTCCATAAAGCACCCAACAAGAAGGAATTTCATGAGGAAACATGCCGAAAGGTAATTTTCCTTTGGACCGTAACTTTTTATTATGCTCTCTCCCTTTTGTAAACTATCTGAGGCTTGTTTGTTACAGATCAAAGCTCTTCATCAATATGATTGCTTAAGGGCTAACAAATCTACTTCTGCATGGGGTGTTGAGGCTCGTGTACCTTTCCTTGATAAAGAATTTATAAATGTCGCAATGAGCATTGATCCAGAGTGGAAGATGGTAGGTGGCTTTTTTCGTATCGTTTCCTTTTTCATCTTTCTATTACACACATCGAAACGGGTGATTTTAATCAGTTTTAATTGGTTCTGTCTTGACTTTCTTTTTAACACAGATTACTAATACCAGATTAAAAATTTGATGAATAATGTGGTCTAACTACAATGCAGATTAAGCCTGATCTCGGAAGAATCGAGAAATGGGTGTTACGCAATGCCTTTGATGATGAGCAGAATCCTTATCTACCAAAGGTTTTCTTCACAAAACTTTGGGCTCCCTATAATTAAACGAGACTATCATTTTTTGCTAACAACTTCTCGTATGTTGGTAAATGTAGCACATTCTATACAGGCAGAAAGAACAGTTCAGTGATGGAGTTGGATACAGTTGGATTGACGGTCTAAAAGATCATGCAAACAAACATGTAATAAAATGTCTCTTCCGGTTCATAGAAAGAATCTCAAGTCACAGTTTGCTTAATGCAGACCATTCCTTTCTCTCTTGGTTAGGTTACTGACACAATGCTGATGAACGCAAGCTTTGTCTTCCCGGATAACACACCTGTGACAAAGGAAGCTTACTACTACAGAACAATCTTTGAAAAGTTCTTCCCTAAGGTTATTATCATTTTCATCTGCATAATTACTTCTTCGCCTTGATCGTCTTGATCTGATTTGTTTTTCGGATGTATAAATGAGCAGAGTGCTGCTAGAGC
>OVAF01002532.1:0-12060 GCA_900406245.1 Odontarrhena argentea | reverse complement strand
TCCTTGTATCGCATCCTGTCCGTTCAATTTATACTTTCCCTCACCGACTCGTAACTGAGAACCAATTCTAGAGAGAGAAGAAGAAAAAGATAAAGAGAAAACAGAGAAGAAGCGGAAAGAGCGATGCCGAACAGAGAGGATTAGGGCTTTTGTTCGATTGTTTCAGATTGATAAACAAAACAGAGTCTTCTTCTTCTTCACATGTGTTCTTCTCCCTTCCGCTGCCCGACAAGTTTTAGATCATTTTAAGGTTCTTTCAGTTTCTCATTGTAATTTGTTGGTTGTTCAATGGATTTTCGTTACTGTTCTACGAATTATTTACTGGTTTGTATGGAAATGGCTTATTGTTTATTGCTTTGTTTCGTAGATCAAATTGGGTTCTATGACTATGTGAAGTGCTTAACAACTATCGAATTGGGTTATATCGAATGGTTTCGTATATCGAATTTCAAGTAAGACTACTAACTGCAGTAATGATGACTATGTGAAATGCTTAACAACTATTGTACTGTAGTAGATTATATTCTTTATGATTCAACTCATTTGAAGAATTAGGGTTGCTGACTCTGATTAGATCCTCACTTTTTTTTATGCGGTGACATTTACTCAGTAGTTGCAGTCAACACAATTAGCTTCATGTTCACTGAATCTATTTGTATATTAGACTATTTTTCAATTGTTGAATTACGTACTCACTAGTCACTACACTAGTTTTTTCCATTGGAGTGTGTAGACAATTTGATCATGTTATGTGTGTTGTTTTTTAACCAGGCATGTCTTCTGATACTGCTAAGGAAAATGCATCTGTTGTTGACTCGTCTTTGACTGATTGGAAACAAGATTTGGGAAACTCTGACGATCCAGGTAAACTGTGAAGCATATGTCGTTATTCACCCTTCTTGTCTTCTTTTCTATTCTGTAGAAATCTGTGTTTAATTTTTTTTGTCTTTTTCGGACAGAGAGTTCAAGTTACAGAAGCAAGGAAGACCATAACTTGTCAAAGGTGGAAGTTGAACGGGGTAACTCTTCTGACCAGCTTGAAAGTTCAAACGGCAACAAGAATAGTAAACCGGGGTATCAAACAAGATATTTCATAATCAAGAGTCTGAATTATGATAATATTCAACTCTCGGTTGAAAGAGGGATTTGGGCTACTCAAGTAATGAATGAGCCAATACTGGAAGGTGCTTTTCATGTAAGAACCTCTACATTTAGTTTGCCCCATTCTATTATATCTTGTGTCAGGTAGACTGACTTTATATATTTGTTATGTAGAATTCTGGTCGAGTCATTTTGATTTTCAGCGTGAACATGAGTGGATTCTTCCAAGGGTACGCACAGATGTTGTCTCCTGTGGGTTGGAGGCGAGACCAGATATGGAGTCAAGGAGGTGGTAAGAACAATCCGTGGGGACGTAGTTTTAAAGTAAAATGGTTGCGGTTGAGTGAGTTACCTTTTCAGAAAACACTTCATCTCAAGAATCCTTTGAATGATTACAAACCTGTCAAGATTAGCAGGGATTGCCAGGTATCCTTAACGGTTCTTAGATTTGCTTTGACCTCCTAGAACCTATCCATCAGTTGTCCCAGAACCAGACAATGGCTCCTAAAGGCTAGAAAACCCTTAAGTTCAATGAAAATGACTAACTTGAAGTTCTATAATGTGAGCGTTTTCTAGGAGCTGCCGGAAGATATTGGTGAAGCACTTTGTGAGCTCCTTGATGCAAATAGCTGCGACGATGGATTGCTGAATAGGTATTTTCTCGAAATCTAAGCGTGTCCTTTGTTTTTAGATCTGTTTGGTCTTGATTCTGTTCTCTTCCAACTCTTCTAGGGATGACAGGCCTTGCATAGAACCTCCATTTTCCTCAGTAGAGGAAGAGTATAATAATAATCTGTGGGGCCATACACCGATGCCTTACACTCCTGCAGTCTACCCAAACCATGATGACCTCAGCAGATTTCATCTTGCACAACATAAAGGATATGGAGGTGCCTCTGAATATCTCCATACATCATCAGGTGCATCGAAGTCTCTCGTGGAGCAAGGAAAGTCTATAAAATTCAACTCATGGGGCTTGCCCCTGGAGAGCCCTCTTGCGCGTAGCCTAACCGATGATGATTTTCTTAAAATGGTAGTGGCATATTGGCTTGTAACTTATGTTAATAATTTCAGAGTGCAGTGTCTTTTCCTCGAATTAGCTATTTTTGTAAGTCTGTTGTTAGTTGGATCGAAGATAGTTATGGCACAGAACTGGAAACTTGGTGGAAACATTTGTAGTATTTTTCAGTTTGAACCTCTGAGCTATCTCAATGAAGCTCTTTTGAACGATTTTACTCTTATACCTCAAGTTTTGCTTTTCTTACAGTGATGATACTTGAGTTGAAAGCATCATGAGCCCTGGTTTTTGTTGTTTTTGCAGTCTTATGAAGAATACCTCGAAACTCACAGCAGATGCATGAAACAAGTTGGTCTTCCTGTCAGTATGTTTTATCCATCACTGTTTGCATTTATTCTTGCGTTTTTGGGATTTCATTTGCTGGCTTGATCTGATATTACTTTGAGTTTCCTGAGTTGATTCATGTTTTATCAGTGTTTCTTGTGATGCTCATAACTTTGCAAGGATCATCATCAGTTGATTTTTACACAGTAAAGCCTCTTTTTCTCTGCAGGTAATTCCGCAATCACGGGCCATACAAGAGCCATCAAGTAAAACAGAGGATTTGTAAGCTTACAAAACTTGTTCATGTGCCAAAGAAAGCTCCATTTTTCCTGCATTTTCTAAAATATATATGTATATCTTTTGCCATATTCTCAGAAGCAGTGGGTCTTCAAAAGACCGGCCATCATCAAGAAAGAGAGGACGACAGTCATCCTAGGATTCAACTTCAAACTCAAAACTCTACTTCAAAGAATCTCATCAGAATACACAGAATATCTCAGTACCATTTTGATAGTATGGTGATGGGGACGTTGTTGTACCTCATGTTCATTTGGTCTGAGTTTTTAGAGACCAGAAGACTCTGTAACTAATGTTTCTTCTTTGACTGCCAAAACTGTACAGTTTTAGATATGGCGTAATGTAAGGTTTTGGATATAACTTCTAAGCTGGGTGTGTAAGATCCTTCGTTTGAAAGGCTACCAATTTTTCATGATGCCAAAGTTATGAAGTCAAAACCTTTTTGTACAATCGAAAGACATAAAAATCCCCTTTTACAAACAGAATAATCTCAATCTTATCTCATCCAGTCAAGTTATCATATCTTTCAGACTCTATGTTCTCATACAAACTTCAGAGTTTGGGTACGAGGCCCGCTCTCTGAGCCATTTCGTAGAGACCAATGCTTACAAGGACCTTAGCGTCAGCTGTTTTGCGCCATAGCTCTCTGTATGGGACAACTCGGACTTTGATGAATTCACCATGTTCACGAAGTCCTGTCTCTTTGCCTTGTAACTCTTTAATTGTTTCTTGTTCCACTTGTATTCTATACAAAAACACACTCATCTCTTCATCACAGCCTCCCTGAACCAGAGAGACACCAAGAGATATATCAGATTTCACGCATATTATAAGACTACGAGATTAACAAAGGAAAATGGTAGATGGATTAAGGAAAAGATGGCTTACAGGAGAAGAGAAGATCCGGTGACTGGTAGATGGATCAAGGAAAGCCGTGAGATCAACCATGTCTTCTTTTTTCAGTTTTATACCTATTTCCTCTTCAACCTGATGTATCCAAGAAGCAAAAGTCATGTAACTTGCGCAAAACACGAGTCCAAAAGACTTTGTCAGTGAGCTATACTTTGATTCTCTACAATTTTATGTTACTCCTCTGGTCTAAACCATTTTGAAGACCGTTTCATTTGTGGTCACAATTTTTTAACTCAAAAACTTCTCTAGTTTCTCTTAGTTTCCACTATATCAGACAGAAGGTCCTAAGGTCTTAGGCTTCTCAACATTAAAATTTCCAAGAAAATATATCCAAGGGATCAGGTAAAATCGAGAGTTACCTCTCGAACAGCAGTTCCAACAAAGTCACCTTGATCATCATCCAACATCCCAGCAGGTAATTCCAGAACAATCTTCCCAGTCGGAACCCGAACCTTCAAATAACCAGCATAGACATGATCTTTATATCTTCGACATTCAGCTCCAGTCATTCACAAAAAGCAATCTTTTTCTGCTCAAACAAGAAAAAGGCCGAACCTGCTCGGTGAGAACCGCATAGGTTTCACCATCTGACTCCAAGAGAATGAGCACAGCTACAGCTGGTCCTCTTGCAAATACAATACCTGGAACCTAATGATGTCTTAGCTGAAAAAATGGCAAGAAATACTACCAAAGCGAGAATACATTGCTCGAAGAAGATGATAAGATACCTTGTGTCCAGTTTCCTTATCGAAAATATCCGCTCTGAATTTGAGAAAACCAATCCGTTTTCCAAACATATCAACTCCCTAATTCACAGATATGAGTTGTGCCATCAAAATCTGCTTGAATCTAATTATAAACTAGAAGAATCTGAATGTGTTTTACCTGAATAAGAACTTGCTTCAATGTCATTGTCCCATCAGCTAATATTCCATTCTCTGATTCCAAATTTCTAAGCCAATTCTTGAACAGAGATGAATCAATCGCATTCCTAATACACAAGGATCAACACAAGTTGCTATAAAAATTCCAGGGATTTAGAGAAATGAAACAGCAGAAGTCACCTGAAATCTTCTGAGGAGAGACCCGCGGCTGCCGCGACATGCACAGGCTCGGTGGGTTGGATCCGGAGCGTGATGCAATGGCTGAGAGATGAACACATTTTGCAGCGAAGAAGAAGACGAGCACGTGGAGGGCACGCGAGGAACCGAGAAGGAACCAGAGTAATAAAGCTTGCCATCGCTGATAAAACGATTTCTCACTCTTTTTGTGGGAAGAAGATGGAAAAGATCAACACGTGTAGCTGCCACACGTGTAGACAAGATCAATTCAACTAACAAATCACTGAACAACAAGGTTTCGTGGTGTAGTTGGTTATCACGTCAGTCTAACACACTGAAGGTCTCCGGTTCGAACCCGGGCGAAGCCAAATTTTTTTTTTTTATCCTCTGCAAAGTTTAATGACGAATTGAATTATTTTACCAAAAAATACGAAATGAATGTCTTTGTTTTATGTAAATGCAATATCAATAAGTCTTTCGGTTTGTTTTTTTTAATATCGGACCAGGTAAACACAAGCAAAGGTTAAGTGGTCTTGTCGAACTACGGACATCAAGCATTCAAATATTGTTTACCTCTCTTTGTATTTCATTCATATCAAGAAATGATAATAATCCACAATATACATTCCTTTACCAGAAAATTAACCAACCCTCTTGACAGAAAGAATTTAGTTCTTCGTTTTTTAATTATTGTAACCTAAGAGAGCCAAGTCTAAATGTACAAAAAATAAGAAGTTGATTCATATAATAACTTAGAAGGCTTTTCTTTTTCTATTGTCAGCTAATCCCCACGCTCCTGCCAAATTGAAAACAAGAAATGATCCTCAAAGCTATAAAAGAAACATCTTATATATGTAAGAAAGAGAATGTATAGTAGTGTCCTTATGTATATTACCTGTTAGTTTAGTTGCACTGCTGCTTCTAGGTTACCTCTTACCAATCCATATACCGCGTTGTACCAGCGGCTTTCCTATAGCCTTGCTTGTTCTCTGCAGTGTACTTTATATTGGTCAATGATTTAAAGAAATTGTGAGTGGCTGCATTAGAATTTATTTTTGCTTACTTCATTCCCAGATTGGAAGGAGTTCAGTTTATTATCCTTTGATCCCTTATGCCAAGAAAATGACTGTAAACTCAATATGATTTCTAAAGCTGGGACAGAGAGTGTCAAATGAAATGAGATTATATAAGTTGCACCTTTATTTGTTCAGGCTGAGGAACTCTTAAGCGAGATCCATTGTTTTGCTGAAGCTCAGATGATAAGGAGAGCTGCATTATAACACGGAGTTAAAGAACCAGGGGTACATCAAATTTAAACCGTCTAGGCAAATGAAAATATTTTTGAAGAAAAATGAGTATGAAGCTATGAATCGTACTTTACTAAAAAGGTCTGTTGGCAGATCTGGTTGAACTTCCGATTGCAAACCAAACTCCTGAGTTTGAGCCTAAGCACAGAATGAGTCAATGATAGGAAGAAATATATAGACACCAAGTGTAAAGAATAATTGATAGACTGACATACCAAGGGAACTGTCGTTTCTCGCTTGCTTTTCCTGAAGATGCCAGTGTCTCGTCTTATTGAAAGAACCTGCTTAATAGAAACAAATCATATATGAGCGTACCTGTTATTAGTATGAAAATTTGATGGATGCAAATGCAACACGAAAAATATAACATTATACCTTACTGTCAGGCGGACGAGCCTTGGAAATGTGTTTTCTGTCGTTATCCTTAGGTATCCCCAAAGCCCTTGGTCTGTTTTAAAACCACGCTCGTCAAATAATTACAATTATTATACAAAAGTTGGGAGTAAGAAAGTAAGAAATGCTTCATATGTTTTTATCAATTGTGTGTACCTCCTTGGTTCCCTGTTGACACCGTCAAGAAACGCTGTCGTATCAGGCTTATCTGACCCCTGTCAAAAAGAAAAACTCAATAACTGTGAGTACCAGCGATCATTCCATTCACACACATTGATATGAAATAATTGTGTAAACATGATACAACATCCAGTTACTTCAGTTGATGTATATATAACCTTAAGATCATTATTCCCTTGATCTGACAATGCTGTGGCTACTGATGAATGTTGCATAGCTCTTTCTGAGGTTTTCAGATGAAATTCCTGACAAGAGAGCCAGGTAACTATTAGACCTGTAAAACAAAACATGGAGCAAAATCGGCTCAATATAGTTTTTAATGCTTACTTGAAATTCTGGTAGTTTAGGAGTGCTCTTTTTACGAATGGGCAATGATGGAGCCTCAAAGATCTACATAAAAAACCACACATGCTTGAGTTAGGATACAATAATGAAATGACTTCCATATTAAGTAATTATTTGCAGATACTAACTTTTCGGTTGAAGGGGCGTGCTTTGAATCTATATACTGATTTTGAGTCCTGATCTAACTTAGCATCGTCCTTGTGCCTGAAATAATCATTGATGCAATGGCTTGTAAGATGTGACTGTTACTAAAGTAATTTACTGTCAGCCAATGCCTAGGCCCAAACCGTATTTTATTTGCTCTATGTGATGTTGCGAAATGAGGCTCATGCGGAATAGTAGTCTTCGTCCTGGCGTGATGTGAGTCTCTGTCATGAGTTCCATCCTGCACAACCATACGGAAACCGATGCGATGATTTACCAGTCAATGATAGCTCTCGCCTAGCAATAACGTTGAGTGTTAAAGAAATAGACAGCAACCTTCTTGAGAGCCTTGTGGACAAGATTTATCTCCTGCTTCTTTTCAGCAACCTGAGACAGAGACGAGCATATTCGAAGGTATACTAATTTAGAAAATATAAGCAAGGAACTAGAGATTGTATGACTCAGCAGTACCATTAAAGTCACCCTAGTAGACTAGATAAAATTTCTGAACGCTACCTTACGGAGTAGACCTCCATCAAGCTTCTGTCTTTTAGCAGCTTGAACTTCAGATATAGATGAATGACATAAGCCCTTCTCCTTTATAGGAACAAGTTGCTTTTGGAGTCTAGGGGAGATCAACAAAACAGACAATTATTACAGTTAGCTGAGAGAAGAAAGATGCAAGTAGTTTATGATGTTATAGACACCTGATACTTTCTTGTTTGGCTAATTGGCTAGCAGTAGGTTTCAGTAGCGTTGAGCTTCTAGGTATTGGCCTGGTGCTGGACTTGGATCGGCATTTCAGTTTATCAGAGTGTACGTCATTGCTCAATCTCGGTCCTGGTAGAAACAGAGATAAAGTCAGACCTTGGATAGGATGCAAAATGCATATTAGAGTGTAAACAAAAAAGCCAAACAAGACCAGAAACTAGATAAGGTATTGATGATAGAAAAGTGATTAACCTTTATCATGTAAGGACTGATTTGGAACTTTGTCCAAAGTAGCACCATGAATGAAGGTAAAAACACCAGACTTGTTCACTCCAGTTGCTGATAGAAAACAAGAAACCATTTTTTGTAGGGTCTTTCAGTTTTCTTGTTTTTTATCCAATAAAAAGACACAAACCCAAAACATTAATTTGAGACACAAAACCAAAACATCAAATTAAGATTCACCTGTTTCATTCAAAGCTGGTTGCTCCGCGATATCTCTGTCGCTCTCACCGCGGACATCTGCTGCTGTAACTTGTTCCTCCATCCTCAACAGTTTGAGTGCAAAAGCTGATGAATCAACATACATACCACCGGATTACACACGGGAAAAAACAAAATAAAAAATAACACATGGATCAAAATTGATTAGTGAGTCATAAATTGGAGAAAATCTAGGAAATGGATAAACTTGTCTTAATCATCAAGAATTACAATTCCATTAAACTCCTCAAATTCAATTACTACTACTCATGAATTGAAGATGACGTAATTTATTCTCCACAGAAAACCACAAAATTATCAACCTAACACTTGACAAAAGCGAAAGCAAATCATCGCAAAGAAAAACAAAATTCAGAAACCCAAAAGATACTGACGAGAGGGTGGGTATGATTGAGCAGTCTGAAACCAGAGTTGAGCAAGACGAGACTCAGTCTCCAACTCCTCCCGAGTGAAATCGTGCCATCGAGCAGCATCAAACTCATACTCCAAATCGATTTCACTCACTTCGAACACAAGTGGCTCCTCCTCCTCCTCCATCTCCATTTCTTCATCCGTCTCCGTCTCCGTCTCTGTCTCCGACTTCATCTCTCTGTACGCACCAGAAGAGAGAGACCCACTTGGCGGATTCTACGTCAATACACGAAATTGTTCAGACAAAACCCTATTAATCTAATCTCTGGGTGTCTGATTCATGAGAAATGCAGCATAGGAAGGAGATTAACGTTGGTGTTTTGTTTTTCTTTATAAAGAGACAAAACGGGAATTTATGTTTTTTTGGCTTCCAGAACCACAACACGACACCGTTCCTGTAAGCGTGCCCTTTGCTTACGTGGACGTTCTGTATCATTATGTTAACATATGGAAGTTTTGAATTTGATTGGATTGTTTGAAGGCAAAGACTATTATACCCCTTGCACGACACTGTGTATATAGGGGTGCTTTTGTAAAAGTGCCTTAAATTTCCGGCGGGGAAACATGGATATTTCGATTTGGTCACCCGAGCGGTTTTATTCATTTGTCTGCTTTTGACTTGGCTATATCTCTTCTTATGTAAATAAATCTCTAATTTTTTAATCTTTTTGGCATTATGGTAATAATCTAGCTGTGATTTTCTTTGTTTCCTTTTTGTTATGTATACTTAATAAATTTAATTTAGACTTTTTTTCTCTATTTATACATGTTATCTTTATGTTTGCTTTTTGTATTTTTGGTTCTCTTATAATAATTATTACTTCTCAATTGCATGTTTGACCAACTCCCCAATGCATGAATTTCTATTCCAAGCTGGGATAAATATGTTTTTTTTTTTTTTTTTTGAAAGAGTTATTTTTTTTTACTATTCATAAATGACCTTTGGGATAAATATGTTCAACACATATTTCTATTGACTTTGCCAAAATTTAACAAAATATTAAATTTTCATTTTCTTTTACTATGTGAATATTATTTGGTGTAATTTTTGTTTTTGTATTTGTGTTTTTTCTTCTTTACATCAGAAAATGAGTTTTAACATCCGACTAATTGTAGAATATGTATAATCATCCAATGATTCATTCATTGAATTTTAATGTGTTTAAAACATGATACAAAATGATTAAACAAAAATAAAATTATTTCTAATGAAAAATTGCATAAAGATGGAGGTGAGTTTACTTTTTGACCCTTGATATTTTACCAATAGCCTACTTAAATAATATTTTTTGTGTTTATATTTTTTTCATATTTATATATGTTATAATAATAATTTATGATGAATCAAAAATGATGTTTGTTAGTGGTTTAATCAAAATTAACAAAAAAAGAGATATTTGGTTTGTATTTAGCATATGTCTTTCTATTGTAAATAACATTTATGAAATCATATATGAAATTTTTTCTAAAATTTACCTTCCACTTGTCAATTATAATTATTTGAAATTATAAAACACTTAAAAAGTTTGTTAGCATCTCGTAGGATATGTGAAACCATTCACTATCATAAAGATATATACAATATATGCATAATACTATTTCCTTATTTTTACATGGAGATAGATACAAGAGTAAATCATATATGTTAAAATATTTACATTTATCCTTACACGCTCCTTCAAATGGATTCAATCATTCAACCATGAAGACCAATTTTGACCGTAAGATTTGAGAAACAAACTTGAGGCAATGGTTTGGTGAAAACAGCGACTAATTAATCAGCAAAACATATATGAGAGGTGCATAAACACCAACTTAAACAAAGCTAACCAGTGCATAGAACATGTTCCAGACTTTTTATTCCACCAGAAATTTGCCAAAACACCCTCAATCTTTTCACATATTCCTTTTGGTAACTTACAACAGTGCATTGTATACACAGCAGGCATAGCCAACGCGATCGTCTTCAATAAAATCTCTTTTCCAACTTCAGATAATAAGACCAACCATCTGTTCGTTTTTTGACCTTATCAACCAAAAACCGAAACGCCTCTTTTTTCTTTCTCCCAAATTGTTCAGGTAAGCCTAGATACTTACCAAACCCTCCAACATTGTTGATACCCATAAATTACAGATATCAAAATTACAAAATATAAAACTAATAAATTTATCAAAATTTTAGTTAAATACATATATTAAAAATATATTGAAAAAACTTAATCATAATTTATCAATATTTCTTAATTAGTAGCAAATTAGTCACAAAAACCATTAACCTACCGTTGTACTATAACCACATTACAACTACAAATATAACTAGAGAACATACTAGTCGTAATATAGTGTCAATGTAGTCACTATTTTAATTGTGATTATACTGTGACTAATATAAAGTCACAAATGTAGTGGGTAATTGGTAGCAAATTTTGTAACCACAATATTGCAATCGCTAATTAGTCGTAAATTTGTGACTAATTTGCGACCCAAAAAATTGCGACGATCATATTGCGACTACGTGACTTAGTCACAGTGTGGTCGCAAAATGTCTGTTTTGCAACCAATTTGTGAATATTCCTGTAGTGAGAATTTTTCTGTTTTCTTGTAGTGAAATCTAGTTTTTACCCAAAATATTTTATGCAATCACAATAGTATTTAGGGATCAAAACCATAAAGAGTAACGTGTGCACACTGATACATTCAATAAAATTAAAGCTAAGCGATNGGGGGGGGGGGGGGGGGGGTGTTTGTAATTTGGAAAACAAAGTGATTTTAGGGTTTACAACTTGAATTATTTAGAGTAGTAATTAATGAAATCTTCTATTTTTCACTATGAGAACATGATATCGTTATAGTTTGACTGTCCTCGGTAAGACGACTGGTTCAAACGCTGCGGGTGCGGATGCGGAAGTTTGCGGAAGCGGACGACTATGGTTTTGAGCGTTATTAGCCGATACACACGACTGGTGCAACGATTAAAAATTGGTGAATTTGCGGGATCATTATGACTGGTTAGCAACGGATTTAATAGCGACTAGTATACATTTATAAAACAAAAAAATAATTAAAATTGTAAAACCACAAAAAAGCATCTTATTATAATAAATTTATAAAATAACTAATTAAACATTATTAATATGGTTGATAAAAATAAAAACCATTATTAACACTAGGGGTGGGCATTCGGGTACCCGTTCGGGTTCGGATCGGGTTCGGTTCGGGTTCGTGTTTTCGGATTTAGAAATATAGAACTCGTTCGGGTATTTTTTAGTTTCGGGTCGGGTTCGGTTCGGGTTCAGTTCGGGTCGGATAGTAAAAAAAGAGCCGAAAATTTTCGGGTTCGGGTTCGGGTTCG
>OVAF01002531.1:0-15449 GCA_900406245.1 Odontarrhena argentea | reverse complement strand
TGTAGGGCTTATCAGCGATAGTTGATATAGTAGAGGGCAAAATAAAGCGGCAACCCTTGTAGCATATAAACAATTCTCTGATTTCGATTTTGATTCTTGGTTATCTTAGGATGTTAAAACAATGGCAGCTAAACAAAGAGAAGGCAATCTCACTATAAGCTACACATATGGGTGTGACCTTGAAAAAGTCCTCATCAGTAAAGTAAGAGATTTCTACTTGTTACCAAAAATGAGAGAGGTGAAAGATGAAACTAGCTAGACCTCAAGTAAATATTGTCATATGTACATGGAAACATTTTAATACTGCTTAATCATAATTATATATCTACACATACACGTGGTGTGGAGTTTGCTTTGGTTTTGGATCATTTTGTGTAATATATGATAGTCAAATCTATGATAAAAAAATGGTTTCATATATTTCTGCTAATTAAACCGATTCAGATCTATATGTGGAAAGCCAGTAACGTCTCATAAAAGTGTACAGTTCAGTACCTGTTGGGAGAGAGATCAAAACAGAGACAAACGGTAAAATACGTTAAGGGTGTCTCTAATAAACAACCCCTTTTTATTTGTTGGAAACACATGATGAAGTTATAAAAGTACAAAACTTGATATTGATTAACGAGAGAGAGTGGTAAATTAAGACTTGATATAGTATCACATAGTTTTTTCAAAGGTAGAGGTAGTAATTGGGAATGGATACACATTAAGTTCCTCTTTTTGTACTCAATACCTACCTGATAAACGTTCACCAGTGGCTACACATCAAGAATTCTTGCTTTGTTTATTCTCACTCTTAGATCTTAGTTAACCAAGAAAAATAATTATCTTAACTAACAAGATAAATACTCTCTTTTGCAATGGTATATATTTTTCAAATACCTTATATAACATTAACTAACTTATTAAGATGGTTATAAAGTCTTATAAAATTTCTTATGGATATAAACTCGTTCGTAATATCTTATACAACTTCGACCAACTTTGTAAGGTCATACAAAAGGGTTTTATAAACCTAATTATAAAACTTTACAAAAAAATACAAAACAATTTTAGAACTTAGTTTATAAATCCGTATATAGATTTTAATTATCTTATAACCTTTTGTAAATGAAATTAAGTTTGAATTATATTATTTTGAATACAAAATACCACTTTTATAAGTTTCATTATAAGTTTACAAATGATCATATAAATTTTGTTAAAAAGTTTGAACATGCAATGAATATGTATAAACACTAGGAGTGGGCGTTCGGGTGATCATTCGGGTTTTGGTTCGGGGTCATTCGGGTTTCGGTTTTTCGGGGTTATAAAAATCAGTCCCATCCAGATATTATGAAACATCGGTTCGGTCTCGGTTCGGTCTCGGTTCGGATTGTCTCGGATTCGGTTCGGGTTTAGTAAACCTAATTAAACCCGGTTAAACCCATAATAATTTGGGATTGTTACTATAATAGACCAAAATTTGTGGTCAAATGCAAAAATAGACCACATCTTCATCCTTCACAAATTCAGTTTTTTTTTTGTTTTTCTCACCCCTGAAGTTCGAGTTATTTACGACCATGCCATTGAGTTTTTTTTTTGTTTTTTCAGCGAACCTTAAAGACTTCTTTTGAAGGCTGCAAAGACTTCACCACCCTCACCACCTTCACTTATTTACAAAAATGCCATCAAAATTTTCCGAAAAGACTTCTTTTGAAGTCTGCAAGTCAACGCATAGGTCATTTTTGCAATTGACTTTGAAACACTAGATTAGACTTCTCGCGCAAACTTCATAAAAATTCTGCATATATTATTTGGTGGAAAGATAAAAAACAATCCAGACTTCAAATGAAGTCTTAACGAAAAGATGTTCATTTTTGCAACTGACTTGGTCAAACTTGTTTTTTGAGAAGTCTACTCAAGAAGTCTGCTCTGAAAAGTGTGTTTGACCAAAGTCTGAATTTTTCACAGACTTCATTTGAAGTCTCGGTGGGTTAGATTTGCAATTGACCAAGAATCGAAATGTTGACTATGAAAATATTTTAAGCGCAGACTTTTCCAGAAGTCTGAAATCATTTCAGACTTCACCTGAAGTCTGCGCTTTAATTTAATATGATTTCGGTCAATTGCAAATATAGCACACTGTTGACTTCAGAAGAAGTCTAAGCACTTCAGGAGAAGTCTTCTCAGAAAAGTTTGACCAAGTCAATTGCGAAAATAACCTTAACGAAGTCTGAAATCCCACACAGACTTCTTCGAGAAGTCTAAAACAATTTCTGAATTCTCAGAGAAGTCTGAAATACGTTTTAGACTTTTTCGAGAAGTCTGAAACTGTAAAGAAGTCTGTGTCCAGAAAGTCAAACTTTGGTCAATTGCAAAAATAGACATTTTCAGTTTCAAACTGCAACTGAAGTCTGCGCAATTGTTTTGGCAATTGCAAAAATAACCTTTAAAAGGTACGCAGAGTACATGAGAAGTCTGTTGTGGGGCGTTGACTTCACATGAAGTCTGCGTAGCGTCGTGATTAGAATTCTTGCGCAGACTTCACTAAGTAATTAATTTATATTTTTTTTAAATCTGCGTCTATATTTGAATAAATATACCATCACGTATAAATAAATCTGCCAACAACGTCGAAACAATCTATCATCAACGTCGAAAAAATCTGCCACAGAAATAATTAAATATGTCATCAATGCCGAAAAATCTGGCACAATATACGAAACATAATCATTCTACAACCCAAGATCAAGTTCAAAAGACAAGTTATACATAAAAAGTACAACAACACCCTATGCAGGCGTCAATTCCACCCCGTCATCACTGTCACCCTTTTCGGTTGGAAGACCGTAGTCCACAGCCTGAGGCATCTCCTCAAACAGCTCTGTAGCTAACTTCTCGCGCATCCTCTGAATCATAGCATCAGATAAATCATCAAAGTTGCATCTTAACGCAAGACACTCGAGGTACTTGAGAGCGTACTTACCACAATATCTGGAATTCTCATTTTCCTGTACGCTTTATGTCATTCTCCTCACCTTGAATTCTATCAACTTCTTCTTTTTGGTCTTTGACGGAATCATATGGTTAAGAAAGGTTTGAATCACTTCATGTACGAGCCTTCCATTTAAACAACATGTCAACATCAGAAATCCATTCCTTATTCGTCAGTGCATCTTTGGGTAACACTCCAAATGCTATCACAAAAAACAAATAGCCATCAAAGGGAAAATAATAAATCTGTCAAAACAAGAACAAAAAACGAAAAATAATGCTAACCTCAGAAGACAACCATCCGTAATCAATCTCTGAAAACTGTGAGATAACACTGAGATTTGTGAAAATTCTCTTTCAAAAACTGTGAGATTAAGTTGAAATCTAAATATTAATTAACCAAATTACTAACCTAATTCCTATAAGAATAAGAATAGATGAAGGAAATTGTGGGAGGAGATGAAGCGACACGTGAATTTTGGATCAACGAGAGAATCATCTCCGACTAGGGATTCAAAACCGGCAGCGAAACCCGCCAGAGAACTTGTGAATAACAGAAGACTCCGTCGAGGAAGAGAAGAACGAGTTCGGCAAGAGAAGCCTCCAGCAAGGGAAGAGAAGAGTGAGGCGAGAGAAGAGAAGAGTGCGCGAAGCAATAACTCCGGCGACGGAAGAGAAGCACCGACTCCGGTGAAGCACTAATTCCGGTGAAGAGAGAAGAGAAGAGTGAGCGAGATGCGAGATTTGTCAGAAACTGAGAACAAGAGGCGGTTTGTGACCTAATTCTTCTTTTGCAATTTTGATATTTTTAATTTTTTTTTTTATCAGTAAATTAGATTTTGTGTAGATTGTACTTATTAGTTTAAATTCAAAAATTTAATTAGTAAACAAATGAATTTAGACATATTTTGATATTAATGGCACAAATGTAATTAGATTTATAGAGAATGGGTATTATGACTTTTTACCAAACATTTGTGTTATTTTAGTACACTTCACTCTCCATATGTTATTCTACTACTTTTGATATAATTTTTTGTTATTCTCGGTCATTTCGTTATACAATAACTCAAAGGTTGTACTACTAATGTTGTTTGGTTAAGGAGAAAAAACTTCTTTTGCTTAGCCAAATGACAAACATGGCAGTATAATAATCCTTTACTCTTGTGTTTGGTAGTTCCCAAGCTTCTGAAATAATGTTCTAACCTGGAGAATGATGGATGACCAAGTCTTATGCCTAGTCCTAACATCAATGATTTCATTGAAAAATCCTATTAAGACTTGAAGCTCCAGCACATAGAGATTTACAATCCATAGTCAAAGAGCTTATACTGACAAGACTCTAACAAAATTTCTGGAATAAACAACACATTCTTCAAGATAACATGTCCTTGTTAACTTTAATATTTCCAACTCCACTAATCTTCAGAGTTGCTCATGTAGGGAAATGACTGAGCTCACAATGGATTTATTAAGTGTTTATATAATGACAAACATGATGGGTGACACCAAAATCAATAACCCATGAGTCAGGAGTGAAGCTTTGCTGTGGCACAGTGAGTATTATAACAAAACAATATGTGGAGGGAGAGAAAGTTATACCAAAGTTATCAACATTAAGATTTGATGAAGTGACTTCAGTTGGTTGACAAGAAGACCCCATAACTGGTTGAGATTGAAGTTTTTAGCTGAACAAAACAATGAAATGTTGAATATGATCCTTTGATAGATTTTCAATCAAACCATCAAGATGAGCAGGTGAAGATGCAACATGTGGACACAAAGAGCAACTTCGGTAGTCACAAGCTGAGGTTTTTGTGACTTATCATATGATTTTCCTTTAGGAGTAAGTCATGAGGGAAAACCGTTCTCAACTACATGACCAACTTTGTTACAAAAAGAGCATATTGGACATCCTTTCTTTGGACCAGATCGAACATATTTGATGGAAGACAAATAAGATCCAACAGCTTCAGATAATTGAAAGGCATTAGCAGGAGATATATAGTTTGGGAAACCTTTATGACTATCATCATGATTAAACATCTAATAAACTTCAACCAAACAAGGTAAAGCTTTCTTCATGGATAAGACTTATTAAGGCCAACAAGAAACTTGACAGTTTTAGCTTTCTCTGCTTATGTTCCAGATGAATAGCTTTTCCACAAGTTCAAGCATCATCTGGGCTTTGATTGTTAACATGCTGAATTGTGGAATCGCATTTAAAAACGAGATTCCGCAAAAATTTTGCCAATCAGAAAAAATTGCGGAATGGTGAAAAAATCGCGAAAACGCAGACTTGCGTTTTGGTTGAAAAAATAACTAAGGAAAATTTGTTAATCAAACAAGTGAGGTTGTACTTGTCTTTTCGTGTAAGGAGTTGAATAGTAATGGTTAATTACAATTATTAATTTCTCTCGCCTAACAACTAATGAATCACTTGCTACAACTAATACCTAATAACTTTATTAATAACTCTCGCCTTTTTTTTTTTTTTTCTGAAATCAAAACAAGTTTACCGACCACCTACTAGTAATTAATCAAGTCAATTTATCATTTACTGATTGATCATAAATAAAACTCAACAACCAAAAGCTGATTGTAGCCGTTGCATACACATGGAGTAAAATATTTATTACATATTGAGTTCGTCTTTATATTGAATAGTTCTCTTTGAAGTAAGGACACAATAGCTATAATTTACAAATGATCTCTACATAGAAAAAAAAAATAGAGTTGCATGTGCTATGGCTTCTTCATCCACAAACCCAGATGCTTCAGACATGTCAAACCCAAATGCTTCAAACATGTCAAACCCAAATAATTCAAACATGTCGAACAGTATAGATGTAATTCTTTTCTTAGTTATATATGCCTATTTCATTCTTCAATGCAAGTTTTGTTTTTTTCATTCATTTTAATGAATATCAAATATATAGCAATCTTATTTTTGTTTGTTTGAGTGTGTGAAATATTGATGTAACGGAAGTATGATAACACATCTCAACCAAGGGATTCAAGGTAATCCTTGCTTGGGACCTGCTTGGATCGATTAAGAGGAATTTAATCAAATCTTAAGACCAACGTCTTGTTTGATGAATTTAATCAAATCAACAAAAGGGATAGAGAATACAATTCTCCCTTAAAATCAAAAGCTCTCTATTTTATAAATCAATCACTCCCTCATACAACAGGCCCAAGAAGGCTATTTATAATAATACGATAAAACCTTAAAATCGTAGGAAACCCTAGTTATTATATATTAAAATAGGAAAATAGCCAAAACACACATAAAATATAAATATTTTATATATATTTTTGCATCATTCTCTCCGGGTTGAAGAAGATTCATCCTCGAATCTTAGCCGCGATATATGACCTTGAATTTTAACCTTGATTTTCTTCTTCAAATTCTTGCAATATAAGGAAATTTTGCTTCTACCTTTTTGCACTTAGCCACGATATGTGACCTGGTATCAGCTCTGCAAATCCTTCCAAATGTCTGCAACAACATTCAAACGCAAGAAATTACTATATATCTGTGGCACAAGAAATTACTATATATCTGTGGCAAAACAGAATTCAACAACCACGATTTGACCACTATCACATATAGACCAAATGTTAAACATACATTTCGATTCTCAGGTTGAACTAAACATCTACAAATCACGCAATACACATCACAACTTTCCAATCATCATAATTTGTTCCATCTAGACGAAGAGCAATAAATTGCAAACCCGAATGATTAACACTATGCATAATGTAAGGGGAATGATTCGAATCCAGATATTTCAGTGAATCGAAAGTTTGAAAACCTTCGTCGTCAGTTAGCGAAGCATTTTGAGCAACTTCTCTTGCAACAGAGCCGGATCGACTCGAACGTGTGTCCTTCATGTACACCATCAAAGCTTCGAGAGAATCACCGAAGAGCAGAATGGAGCTTGAAAATGGTGAAATCTTAAAAATCAGGAGAAATCAAGAAAAAAATAAAAATCGGGCTAAGATAGTTTTGATACTATATTACGAAAGAGATCAAAGAGAGGATAAGAGGAAAAATTTGTTATTGTAAAATATATTTTCTCATTTAGTAATCACACTTAATGTGAGCTTTACACATTTATATACAACATTTAGAATGTAATTATATATGTGGTTAAATTTTCTGATTGTAAACCAATCTGAACCAATGGTTAACCGAAACAGAGAGTATTTCACTCTTACACCACCTTGGGATCATTGGCCAAAATTTTAAGAGAGTGATATTCTGGTTAAATTAAAGAAATAGTGTCATGAAAGTCAGATTATTGGGGTCCACGTCAAAGTGTGTAGTCAAAATATAATATACAGTATAAACTGTCTGATATCTCGCTTATATATGGGATGTAGCTTCACTTGTAAGGAACGCACGCAATGAAATAATTCTCCTTCTTTGCTTTCAATTATTATCCTTCCTCTCTCAGATAAAGGTGGACTTCTTTCACTCCCTCACCTTTTATAAAATATATATAATTCATATATTTATTCATACAAATATACGTACATCTTTATATGTTTATTCTCTAATTCACAAATAAATTAATAAAACTTATTTATATTTTACTAAATAATGAAAAATGCGATTATTATAACACGTTATCAGCACGATGACCTCTACCATTATAAAATGTAATTATAAATTTATGTTTATTGAAGTGCGGGTATTCGCCCCATTATTTATTTGTTTTATAATGGTTGTTTAATACACCATTACGGACGGCTCAGCAGCCTTATTAACTTAATTTGTTGTTTTATAATGGTTGATTATGTCACCATGATTTATTATTCTCAGTGGATGATTCTAATCACCATAATATATTTATTTACCGCTTAATTATGGATGACTTAGTCACCATATTCTTATTTATTTACTGTTTAGCTATGTATGACTTAGTCACCATATTTTTACTTATTTACTGCTTAATTATGGATGACTTAGTCACCATATGGCTATTTATTTATTGATTAATTATGGATGATTAAATCACCATATTGTTCTCATTTAATTAATATTCTCATTATTTATTAACTTATATGTCTGAACTTGTGAATTAATTTTAATCACAAATGCAAATTTTTATACTAATCTTTAATTCACCTTTTTACTCCCAACGGTCACAAAGATTTTTTTTAATCTTTTTAATTTTTTTTTTTAAAACGGCTACTTAACGGCTAATGAACAGTATTTTTAATGTATAAATACACCCAGATTTCATTCATTCACTTCACTCAACACTTTCATACTCTCTCAAAATATTTTTCAATAAAATTTCTTAAGTTTTATTTTCTATAAGAAAATGTCTGGTTTGTTTTTGTTTTTGATTTCATGTTTATTAGTTGTAATTATTTACGGTATTTTCGTCGGAGAATTTACTCCCGAAAAAATTTACCATAAATATTGCTTTACTTTTCTATGCAATTATATTTCTTGTAATCGCCACAGTTATTAATATAAATGGCACTTTCTGAGATAATGAATAAAATCATGTTATCAATATTCTTAATTATGCTTTATGGTTTTATTATAGAGAGCAAATGGCAAACATTGAGAAACTCTAGTTCCCAGCCCTTGACATCACTGGAGCCAACTGTATATCTTGGACTACAAATGTCGAACTGCATTTGGAATCTCTGGGTTTATCGGAAACGATAAAAGAGAAAAATACTTCGACGGATGAGGAAAAGGCCAAGTCAGTGATCTTCCTTAGGAAGCATCTGGACGAAAGTGTCATATACGACTATGCACACATCAAAGATCCCAAAGAACTCTGGAAGTCCCTGAAAGATCGTTTTGATCATCAGAAGGATATAACTCTTCCACTTGCTAGGGACGAGTGGCAAAATCTGAGGTTCCAGGACTTCGATAAGGTGATAGACTACAATTCCGCCATGTTGGGAATTGTAGCTAAGATGAGATATTGTGGTGAGACTATTACGGAGTCTCAAATGCTCGAGAAAACGTACACCACGTTTCCCAAGAGCCACATCACCCTACAACAGCAGTATAGGTTGCGATTGAAGGAAAGTTGTCCTGAAATCACACTGTATGACTCAGACATGGTTGTTCTGGATCGAGATTGTTGCAGTCATGTGATCTGGGTAGTCATGATGCTTTGCTAGAAGCCGCTCATGACTTATGGGTTAAGAGAACCCATTGCCAGCTTCACATGATCCTATAGGGTCACACACCTAAGCAACTGGAAAGTTTCGGATGGAAAAGAGGGTGTGTCGATCGACACAAAGGTTGTGCCGATCGACACAAGGCCATGTGCATAGATCGACACAAAGGTTGTGTCGATCGACACAAATGTCGGTGGACATTTGAGCCTTGGGCTTTTAGGGTTTCTGGAAAGGTTGAAGGTCACCCCTATATAAGGGATATAGGGCTGACGTTTTCAGTATCAGTTTTTCTAGATCCAGAAATCCTTTCTCCTCAGTTTTCCAGGAACTAGCATTCCAGCTTTTTCAGTTGTGTGAGTGTGGATACCTGTGGAGGTGCTACATCACTGGCACTTGTAGATCTCGAGATCCTGATCATTCCGCTGCATCTATTCATCAGGTAATCTCCAGATCTGGGAATCTAGATTCATCTTCAGAGATCCTAGGGTAGGAAAACCTGTTAGTCCTAAGTGGTTAGGCTAGATCTGTTTTCCTTCAGTGGTATCAGAGCCTCTGTTGCTTGTATCTGCATGTTTGAGTGTTTGTGTGTTTGCGAAACCCATAGAAACTCACATGTTAGGATTCCCAAAGCCTGTAATCGCCTGAAACTGCCTGATTGTGTGTTTCTGTGAAAAAGGTTTTCTTAGAGTCGCAAATTAGGGTTTCTGCGAAGAACGTGTCGATCGACACACCATGTGTGTCGATCGACACAGTTCGGGTTTTGTGGGTATCGAGGTCAAGACTTTGTGTCGATCGACACAATGGTTGTGCCGATCGACACAAGTGTCTGTGACTAGATCAAAACTTTGTGCCGATCGACACAAAGGTTGTGCCGATCGACACAAGAGGTTTGTGACGTTCGATGCTGTTGCGTGGCTTAATCTTGTTCAAGTGAAGCGAGTGTCGATCGACACACCGAGTGTATCGATCGACACAAGCAGAAATTCACTTTTAAATTTTAAGTCTTGGCCCAAAGGTCATGTTCCCGAAATCGTGGTGTTGGTCGATGTCGTGTTAGTCGTATCGATTGCCCACGTCGATCACCGTGGCGGTTCAATGTGATTGAACCGGACTGGATGGATCGGTCTGATTAGGCTTAACTGGATTCATCACGGTTAAACTGGTCAGCATTAAACCGATACTGGTTCAATTGAAAGTTGGTTAGATAGATTCCCCGGGGAGAACTATCGACCCAGACTGTAAATAGAACCGGTTTTATCAATGATCTGGTTAAATGGTTTAGCCAAGATACTGATCGGTTTAATTCATTGCTCTAGAATTAACAAATTCTAAAAGACTTATTTTGTGTGTATGAACATATAAATAAGTTAATTAAATATATATTGGATATATATTTAATATATATTCCTCATAAAATATCAAGCCTTGATGTCTTGTCCATGTCTTGTCAACTGTCAAACATCACCTCATTGTCAATGAGCCATCAGCAGTGCTGGACTTATACTTTAACGTGATGGAGGCAGGTGGTTAATGGGCCATCAGCAGTGCTGAGCCCAGAGACCACATGACGGAAAGACTGGTTTGCTTGACTAGGCCATCAGCAGTGCTGGGCCTAGAGACATAGGATTGGTGTTGATATATGATATCATACCAAGACCAGGAGTCATATTGGATATGATTAGCAAACGGGTGTTGCTTACCTAAATAACTTAAGTTTGGGCCATCAGCATTGCTGGGTCCAGATTTTTGTGAAATAGGGGTCTTGGGATCACTACATTCTTGAGGAAAATAGTTTGAATGTAGTGGGAGTTTTCTTGAATTGTTTAAGAATTCTCAGTTATTGAACAGCCGTAACTAATAAAATTTCTCTCTCTTTGTTTAATTCAGCTATGTCTTTAACCACCTCAATGTCTTTTCGACCTATCCTTGAGAAGGAAAAGTTGAAGGGACCAAACTTCCTGGAGTGGTACAGGAACGTGAGAATTGTTCTCAGAGGGGAAAAGAAAGAGTATGTTCTTGAGGACCCCGTTCCTGCACCACTGGCAACCAATGCTTCTAAGGCTGAGAAAGATAAATGGCAAAAGCATTCGGATGATGCCAATGAGGCTTGTTGTCTGATGTTGGCTACGATGTTCCCGGAACTGCAAAAGCAGTTTGAGAACGTCAGGTCTCCGATCGACATGATCAACACCCTGAAGGGGATGTTTCAGAATCAAGCTCGGGTCGAAAGATATAACATTGTTGTATCTTTCGCAAACTGCAAGATGGTAGAGGGCAGTTCGGTGAGCGCTCATGTACACAAGATGATGAGCTACTATGATGAGCTGGCTCGACTGGATGCTCCCTTCGGCCAAGTGTGGATGTCAAAATCCGCAATCAATAATTTGTAGGGTTTCTTAAGGGATTCGTCAACTTTCGCGGGAAAAACTCAAGAACGAGAGGTTGAAAGTCAGAGCTTTATTCGTCAGCAAAGTTGCCGGTAGTTGTGAGTAAAAGATTTCTGTTCCTGTCATTCTGACGAATTGAGAGGGTATTTATACAAGAGTACAAGAGCCTTAAGTCGGCCGAGAATAAAGGGAAATCTAATGAAAAAAGGAAAGAATGCTAAGTAGCGTATATTCTCTGGAAAATTCCAGAATCTTCTCCTGAAGCTAAGTCGGCAAGATAGGCCTCGTGGATGTTTCCGTTCAGATGGGCTTGATCCACGGGCCGTAGTAAAGGAGTCAGTATCCCTCTTGACTTCCTAGTCCAAGAGAAAATGTTTAAGTGTTCAGATGATCTCTTGGCGCGATAGACTCGTCGTCTTGTTAAGGTCTTGTGTTCTTGTTGTTCCGTTAAGGACGTGAGTCCCTCGTAGTTTCAGAGAGTTGTCTTCAGGTGTCAAGGAATGATGAGAGACCTCGGCATCAAGCTTAGCTGCATCCCTCGGCACCAAGGTTTGAACAACAGCCCTTGGCACCAAGGAAATGAGGAAGCAATCGGTTCCAAATGTGATAAGGGCCATCGGCCTTAAGATACGGAGAATAGTCCTCGGCTTCAAGTCACAGAACTGGGCCATCGGCCTCAAGACCTGGCCAAGGGCCGTCGGCCTCAAGACACGGAGATGGACCCATCGGCCTCAAGGCATGGTGAAGGCCATCGGCCTCTGGTTTGATGACAACAGGCCGTCGGCTTCAGGGTCTGAGACAGCCCTCGGCCTTTAGCTTGTGAGCTTGCTATCGGCCTCGAGCCTTGAGCCGTCGGCCTCAAGCTTTGAGCCGTCGGCCTCAAGCTCAGTTACTGAGGCCGTCGGCCTCAAGACTTCAAAGTGAACCCTCGGCCTCAAGGCCGCAAGCCGAGGGTCCCTTTGGTTTCAGGGTGTTCCCGGAGTGTTAGGCGTCTTCCAGTTTTCCTGACTTAGCGAACTTCAGAGAGACAGGTGTTCATTTCTTCGCGATTACAGACGTCTTCAAGATGTCTGTAGACGTTAAGTTTTAGTCCCGCAGAGGGTGATTGGCTTCAGTTGTATACTTAGTCGTTTTCCGTAAGCTGAGTCATCGTTGACTTTCTTCCGTTGACCGTTGACTGTTGACTTTTAACGATGGGGGATTTTATACCCCAACAGTTAGCCCCCCAGCTCGTAGTGTTAGTTGTCTAAGGCTGCGAGCGATGATAGCATTGAGATGACGAAGCTTGCTGTTCAACTGCCGAGGTTTCCTATATCCGGAGTCTTCTGTGTCGGAGTTTCTGGTGCTGAAAATGTTTCGTTTCTGAAAATATGTAACTCATACAGGTTTCCTGGTAAATTCTCAGACATAGAGAATTTTCCAGTTTTTACTGTAAACGGGCCTGAACCGAGCGGGTTTTGGCCCGAAAATTCCGTGGAACCTCAGGGTTTTACCAGTTTACTATAAATAGTCACCACCACTCTCACTTGCCCCATTTCACTTCTCCACCAAAACCAAGGTAGTTTCTCTCTCTAGAAATGCTCTAGCTTCTCTCTAGATTTTTGAGGATTGTTCTTGATAGATTCTTGATAGATTGTGGTGGAACTAGGTGGTTAGAACTTGTAGGTCTTGTGAAATTGTTTGGTTTTTGTGTTTGTGGAATTGGAATTTTTGAAAGAAGGAAGAGGACCATCAAAGGGCCGACGACGTCTTCAGCCTCCTTTCGGGCCGACGGCTTGCATCCGACGCCGACGGCTTGCATCCGACGCCGACGGCTTGCATCCGACGCCGACGGCTTGCATCCGACGCCGACGGCGTCTGCCTCCTCCTCCCGGAGCCGACGGCTCGTTCTTCGTCTTCTAGAACCGACGACGTCGGGCCTTTCCCGTGGAGCCGACCGGTTTGGCCTATACCCGTGACGCCGTCCGCTCATTCGTAACGCCGACGGCATCAAGCGTCCTTCGACGAGCCTGTTCAGCATCCGCGAAGCCGACGGCCTGCTCCCAACACCGACAGCGTCACCTGCATTTCGTGGAGCCGATCGATCCGACGACCATTCGCGAAGCCGAATGCTTCAACTGACGCCGACGGAGCCATCGATTTGAAGAAGGGGACCTTCTCCGGAGGACGGTGACGTCTTCTTTCGAATCCGAGGGAAAGCGATCTTGTGACCTCTTGGTGGTGACTACGGTGCGAAGAATTCATCGCTACGGTTGCTAAGGCGTGGTGATAATGACGTCTTCGGAGGAGTCGTTGAATCTCATACACGGAAGTCCTAGTCCGCGTAGTGGCTACGACGAGAGGAACGACGAGGAAGCGGTGTCACCGGAGTGCTCTCGTGGTGACGGGAACTACGAAGCTGATGTTTCAGATGATGACGCCGAGGAGCACAACGTTGCAGCTGACGAAGATGCCTCCGCTAGTGTGAACTGGGACTCTCGCTCCCCGCCATCACGCGACGAGTCTGCTACCGAGGTGACGCCAGTTGTCGTCAAGGAAGAGCCCCCAGAGTTTCTCTCGGACTTAGAGGGATTCCACAACGAAATCGACCAAGAACTGTTCGCTAGAGGGATCGGTCCAGAATGGAGGAAGGCGCAACTGAAGATGCCTCGGAGGGAGAAGCCTAAGGACTATGTAAATGGAGAGACATGTTGCACAAAGGAGACGCTTCGCGAATTGAGGAGGATGTTCAACGTCCCGGAGGAGCTCAAGTTTGTTCTTCCATGGAGATCAGATCGCGCGAACTCGCCTCCTCCGGGGCATGTGACCTTGTATGAATCGTATTTCGTCCGGTGCTTGCTATGGTTTCCGATTCCAGCTGTGCTGATGAGAGTTCTTCACGAAGTTAACATTTCTATCTCGCAAGTCGTCCCGAGGGGTTTGCGTCACTTGATAGGAATACTCGTCCGCAGCTACGAATGCGGACTAAAGGTGACCGTGGACTACTTCCACCACTGCTTGGCGTGGCAAGGGTCTTCCGGAGGCAAGAATCATCATTCTTGCAAACCTCGAGGTGACAGGCGAATCATTCATGGTTTCCCGAGCAAGGACACGAACTGGGACGTCCACTTCTTCTACGTTCCTGTGAACGAGTTTTCGTTCGAGCGGGACTGCCTAGACATTGTCAAGTCAAAGTAGCGTCGCCGTGGTAGACTTTAGATTACACTCCCTTCCTTGGTGTATTTCCTTAGTACTAACCACTGTTTTGTGTTATTTCTTTCTGCAGTGCCGACGATCTTGCTACGTGATCTAGAGGGCTTCGAAGAGTTCGTTGACAGGATCGCCGAGAGCAAGACAAAGTGGACTAAGTGGTTCACTTTGCATCGCGTGGAGAAAGCTCGGGCATACTTCGAGGGTTTCGGTCAAGAGGCGTTCTCTCCTTTCACACGCTCCGGGGAGTCCGCTGAAGAGCTTCGCGAAAAGATGGTGAAGAAGAGGATCGCGTTTCGAGCACCGCCTGCTGGGGCGAGAGGGTCGGCGAAGACTTGTCCTGCTATTCCGCCTGCGCCATCGGCGAAGGCGAAGGCGGGAGCTCCCGCGGAGAGTAGAGAGCGGACGACGGCTCCTTCGGCGGAGGGACCGACGCCCAGTGCTGTTCAGGAGCGGTCCGAGTGTGCTGGCACCGTGATCGGTCTCGAGGCTCCCCGCCCCGTGACGTCTCCCCCTGCTCCTTCGTCAGACGGGCGAGGGAAGAAGAGGCAGGCGAGCGCTGTCTCGGCGGATAGTGAGAGAGAGGACTCTCAGCCGTTGAGGAGGCGTAAGGGGTCGTCTCGTCGTTCATCTCCTGGACCTTCCTCTCGCGCCCTCGTCGGAGGCGAGAAGAGGGCCGTGGAGGTCGCTAGTGGACTTGTCCGGCCCGGGTGCGTTCTTCCTTCCCCGGGC
>OVAF01002528.1:0-15459 GCA_900406245.1 Odontarrhena argentea | reverse complement strand
TTGCAAAATTCGTGCTATCGTTCAATGCTATCAATGTGCAATTTTCTTGTAGTGATACCATGATAAAATAAAAGAAAAATGAACAATATCACCTTAGATAAACGTAAAAGCTTGAGAATATAATATTTTGAGCACAAACATGTGTTTCCTCTTTCTCNAAAAACCCCCCCCCCCCCCCCCCCCCGAAAATAGAAGAGATATATAGCAATAAACAATGAAATAAAATGATTGAAATAGTATAAAATACAAATCAAGAGACTAGAAATTCTAGCTACTATTGTTATAGAACATTTAGTCATTGTTAATTTTTTCAATTTGATTGTGATTTATGAATAGTTGATTGAGTTGTAACAAAACAAAATTGATAAAACTTACCTTAAATATACTAATATACAGATTTTCTGGAACGATTAAACGATGAGTAAAAAAAACAAAGATGAATTTTTTGAGAGATTTCAGAAATCACAACCGATTCTTATTTTCATGATGTGGTTTTTCGTTTACTTAGATCGTTTAGAAAAGAAAAGAACAAAAAAACCATTTTTGTATTAATAAAAAATTGATTAAAGCGAAATTATATTGAGCTCTTTTTGTAAAAAAATTTAGACCCTTGGATCATGGGCGTTCGCCCCTCCGGTCCAGGGTAAAAGTCGACTCTGTTAGAATCTAGGCGGTGACCTAGTAGCTACACTAGCACAAGCCGCTATACTACAAGTCATGTCGAATATATTGGATAGATCTTTTTTGTCTGAAGTTGGATAACCCTCAACTCTCTCTTCTTTTGCTTAAATAGTGGAACTCACAGCCCAATTTCTCCCTCTATGAAAGCCACAATCTTCAGAGTACCTTTACCATAAGCCCTCGCAAGATATACAATCTTTGACCAGATCCCAGTACTCAGCTCGAACTTGCTAAACCGGACTCTTGCAGAATGGATTCTTCGTATGATGTATGCTGAAAGCGTTTTGACGAGAACTAAATGGGCCTGCTCTTGATTCCATTGGCCGGGTATAATACAGTTACAACCCAATGGCAATAGTTGTCACCATCAAATGGTTTTTGTTTCTTGAAATTTTCCTCTTGAATATAGTGAGATATTTAGTGATGCTTGGTCTCTTTTGAATTAATGCATGAAATGATGAGACAATCAATTCTGAATGTATGATTAGATTGGATCGGAGTGGAGAGGTGGAAACAAGTGGACGTGAACATAATTGGGGCCAAAGACAAGTTGGTCAGACGTCACAACAAAATGCATAAAGACAAAATAACAAGACAGCATTATCTTCCACTAATCCTTGTTCAGATTTGCAACATGGCCAATATCAATCCCATTAAGAATATATTACTTCTTCTCTAAATAAAATAAACTAATAACAATGATTGATGCAAGAGCTTATTCAATCCAAATTGAAATGATTTTGTTCTACTTTCAAATGCACTTAAGAGTTCAGTCCCAACCCTTAACAATTAGGTTTTGAAAAGACTACAAAAGAAAAAAAAAACCTTGAACCAAGTGTGGGAATGTGTGTATCCCACATTCCACATGACATCTTTCCTTAGATATGGTATCTGAGAGACTGAGATGCATACTTTTTTTATCAAAAGCCAAAAAAGAAAGAAATGTATTTGATAAAAAAGAATTGTCCCTAGTTTTTTCCTTTTTAAAGACTTTATGCTCATGTTTCCACTAGACCATGACCATCCATATCTGCTTTGCCAAATTTGCCTAAACAAATCGACTTTATTCTTTTTTTTTCTCCTTCACCAATCCTATCACTTTCTTTTTAATTAACCAAAGAGAGACAGAGGAGTGCCATTTTCTCTATCTTTCTTCTTTTCCTTCCTAAGTCAACCGCTTTAGATTGTGTCTATCTCTCTTTCTTGCAGATGCCAACAAATCTCCAACCATAGTTGCACACATGTGAGCAAAACACTTAAACTGCTTTTTGATTTTTCTGGTTTGAACTCAAAGAAGCTTAGTTAGTTACTGTCTGGATCTATTAGTTTCTGCTCTAGAGCTTCTTGTTAGAGTTTCTTGTTTGTCCTTTGCAGGCGATGATGACGCAATCAAACTCAAACTCGAATACGGAATCTGACAATCCGACCAGAAGAGAAACCTCGTGTAACACATATCCAAGCAGACCAGAAGCAGAACAAGAAGAAGAAGAAGAAGCTGTTCTTGTCTCCCTAGATTTAACACTTAGTGGTAATAATCTTGAGCAGGAGCAAAAGGACACAACAACAACAACAAACCGGAGAGTCTTCTCCTGCAACTACTGCAGACGCAAGTTTTACAGCTCTCAAGCCTTAGGCGGTCACCAAAACGCTCACAAACGCGAACGCACGATTGCCAAACGCGCGGTTCACATGGGAAGAATGTTTGGCCACAACAACCCTTATACATGTATGGCGTCTCTACCGTTCCGTAGATCCCTCGGGTTACAGGCTCACGCCGGAGCCATCCAGCAGCAGCAAGGGGGTTACAACAACAACAACAACGTTGCTAAGTTTCATCAAGGGTACTTCGGTAATAATGTCCCGATGTTCGTCGAATATGACGACGTCGGCGATTTCTTCTGGCCCGGGAGTTTCCGGCAGACCAAAGAGGAAGCTGAGACTATGGTGGTGGAAGCTGTCTCTGATTCGGGTTTTGATCTGAATTCTGTTCCGACACCTACAGGTCTAGATACTGGTACTAAACCAGATCTTACACTGAGGCTTTAAAGCATGTTTTTATGTTGTTTCCTTTTTCTGCTCTCTCTTTGTCTCCTGTTGAGAGAGCATTACTGAAGCTGGAGATGTACAAAATCTATGATTGTTGTAGACAGGTTTTTCTATTGCTTGTTTTCTGGTCCATACCTAACTTGGTAGACTGAACAAGCTTCATTGCTAGCTTTTGCTTAACAATCTGGTGACTACTCACTACACATCAGTATCACAGTCACAAAAAAAGATCCAATATTCAACTTCAGAGCAAAACAAACTACATATTTGAATTATGTGAATAAGAAGTTGCATACTGAAATCAGAGAGTATTGTTACAAAAATTTGTGAAGTTGTATATATAAAATCTTCAGTGAGGCTACAAGTTGGCTAATATGATTAATTACTTGGTGTTGCAGAGTCTCTAGACTCTCTACCATAATCTTAAACAGGTTCAGAGAAAGATAGCCTTTTAAATTTTGGATGAACATTCTCACTATTGTTTATATACCCTCTTTTCATAATTTATATATGCATTGTAGAAGATATTGTGTTTAACGAATTTTATCATTGTGCAGTCGAAAATTAGACTACTATCAATTAGTGGCTTTTGAATCTGATGCACACGATGTTTTTACACCAAACTTTCAACTTGTTCAGTATAGGTGGTATCCACATTTAGTTCCGCTTGCGACCTCCTTGGCTTACTAGTTTTTGCTTGGTATTCTCTTTCCACTGTTAATCAGCTTCGTACTAAGCTTTACTATCTATCTCTAAGGCTGAGAACCGAAGTATGCGAAGTACATTTCGTCTCTAGCTTCCACATAGTGTTTTGGAGTTTGGGTGCAGTGTTGGTCTGCCAAATTGATTTTGAACTTTAAAGAGAGGAGTTAGACTTGTTTTAGTAATCTGTGGATGCGCTCGAGTGTGTCTACTACTATGCGTAGTAGCACAATAACAAGACTTGACTGAGTAGGATCCACTGTGATTATACATCTAACAGATGCATGTGTTCTGATCTGAAGAATAAGGTGAAAGTCATCTGGCACATAGTACGTCTTAGTCCTCCATTCCTCCAAGTATGTAGGTATTGAGAGGTGGTGAGAAGTGAGAGGTGGACTCTGGTAAAACTTTTGGTGGTCTAGGAGGTATTTAAACTACAATCTTGGAAGAAGAAGTTGATGTTGAGAATTGGAAAAAAGAAAATAAAAATGAAACACCTCTAGAGGGTAGAGGCAATTTTGTGTTAAAATCCTTATAAGTGAAAAAAGAAAGTGAGAGAGGGAAGCAAAAGAGAAAGGGAGCTCGATGGCACTTCCTCCTCCATCTCCCTCATCGTCTCCATCTCTTCAACGTCTCTCCACCTTCAAAAATCCTCCTCCTTCCTCCTTGTCCGGACCTCCACCGTCGACTTCTTCCCCACTCGACTCTTTCGCCAACGATCCAATCCTCTCCCCTTTCCTCTCTCCTTCCTTCTCCTCCGCATCCTTCTCCTCCGCCGCACTCGCCTCTGGATCTCCCGCTTCCACCGCCGAGCGTCTCCACCAAGCCATCCGCCTCCTCGACTCCCAGCTCCGCAACGATGTTATCTCTCGTCACCCTGAATTGCTCGCTCAGCTTTCTTCCCTCTCCCACGCCGAGATCTCTCTCTCTTCCCTTCGCTCCTCCGTCTCCTCCCTTCAGTCTTCTATTCGCCGTGTCCGATCCGATCTATCCGAGCCTGTACGCTCCATCCGATCCAAGTCTGTTCAGTTATCCAATCTCCATTCTGCTTCCGAGTTGCTTTCTCACTCCGTTCGTACGCTGCGTCTCTCCAAGAAGCTTCGAGATCTCACTGATTCTTCGGATCCGGATAAGATCGATCTCACCAAAGCTGCACAGCTCCATTTCGAGATCTTAACAATGTGTAAAGAGTACGATCTCTTCGGCATTGACGTTATTGACGACGAGATCAAGTTTGTCAACGAGATTGGGGAGAAATTGAGATCCGAAGCGATGAAAGTGTTGGAGCGAGGCATGGAAGGCTTGAATCAGGCCGAGGTAGGAACTGGCTTGCAGGTTTTCTATAACCTTGGAGAGCTGAAGCCTACGGTGGATCAGTTGGTGAACAAGTACAAAGGCATGGCTGTGAAGAGTGTCAGTGTCGCTGTGGACATGAAGGCCATTTCGTCTGCCTCAGGTGGTGGGTTTGGCCCTGGAGGGATTAGGTCTAGCGGAGCTCCGCACATTGGTGGCGGGGCTAAGGTTAGGGATGCTCTGTGGCAGAGGATGGCTACTTGTATGGAACAATTGTATTCACTTGTAGTCGCTGTCTGGCATTTGCAGCGTGTATTGTCTAAGAAGAGGGATCCTTTTACGCATGTCCTTCTTCTTGACGAAGTCATCAAGGTACTCTACTTTTACTGGAACTTAGGCAATTCTTTAGGAGCCAAATCTGCATTAGATTACTGAGAGAAAGAGAATGTTCTTGGCTGTAAATGAGAGGATTCTTATCACTTATAGCGAGTAGAATGTGTTTGATCAACTTTAGTAGAAGATCTTTCCGTGTTTTTGCATTCCAAGAAAGCTTTTTGGATGTGCTATTGTTGATTAGTTTAGTTTCCAGACCTTTTTATTTGGTTTTATTTCTGACATGAAGTGATAAATGCACAGGAAGGGGATTCTATGTTAACTGACAGAGTCTGGGATGCACTTGTGAAGGCGTTTACTAGCCAAATGAAGTCTGCATTCACAGCTTCGAGTTTTGTTAAAGAAATATTCACCATGGGATATCCGAAGCTCGTGTCTATGATAGAAAATCTTCTTGAAAGGATTTCTCGCGACACTGATGTGAAAGGAGTGCTACCTGCCATTGATTTAGAAAGGAAAGAACAAATGATTGCATGCATTGCAATATTCCAGACTGCTTTCTTATCGCTATGCTTTGGTCGCTTGTCAGACCTTGTGAATTCGATATTCCCTATGTCCAGCCGTGGGAGTTTACCTTCGAAAGAACAGATCTCACAGGTTTTATCACACATTCAAGACGAGATTGAGGCTGTTCATCCAGATGGTCGTTTAACTCTTCTAGTTTTGCGTGAGATAGGCAAAGCCCTTAGTAACCTGGCTCAGCGAGCTGAGTGCCAGGTATGTTGATCTTCATTTCTCTTCTCTTTCCTTCTTAATTGGTGGTTATCTGTATCCATTATCCTCTTGTCATTCTCACTCTCACTGGTTCTGGATTCTGTTAACTCCCAAAAGTATGGCATCAGTTTCTGCTTAAGTAAAATGTGTGTTTCATTGCTCGCAAGTTCATAAGGTTGAATGCAGATGTAAAAGGGTAGAGTTGGTACATATTAATACTTCGCAAGGCTAGTAAAATTTCCGTGCAACCTACCAGACAGAAATGAAGAATAATAGAATTACTGCATGTACCTCTGCTATGTAAATATCTATGTATTAGCTGCTACCTGGTCTGATATTATAATCTACGTATTAGCTGCTACCTTGTCTGATATTATAATCGGTGTTAAGCAGTGAAGGGAAGTTTGACTGTTATGTATGCTTTTATGTTTGACATGTAACACAGCAACATTTATGTTGCAGATTTCTACAGGCCCCGAGACGCGCCAAATATCAGGTCCTGCGACTTCAACACAAATCAGGAACTTCACATTATGTCAGCATTTGCAAGGAATCCACACGCGTATCTCATCCATGGTAGCAGACCTTCCCAGTATTGCTGCTGATGTATTGTCTCCTTATCTGGCTGCAATATATGATGCGGCATGCGAGCCAGTTACACCTTTGTTTAAAGCAATGCGAGACCAGCTTGAGTCATGCATTCTTCAAATCCATGATCAAAATTTTGGTGCGGATGATGCTGACATGGACAACAATACTTCCCCATACATGGAGGAGTTGCAGAGATCGATTCTTCACTTCCGCAGGGAGTTCCTATCTAGACTATTGCCTTCTGCAGCAACGGCTAACACTGCAGGGACAGAATCGATCTGCACTAGACTTGCAAGACAAATGGCTTCAAGGGTTTTGATATTCTACATCAGACATGCTTCCCTTGTGCGACCACTTTCAGAATGGGGAAAACTCAGGATGGCTAAAGACATGGCCGAGCTGGAACTAGCAGTGGGGCAGAACTTATTTCCCGTGGAACAACTTGGTGCACCGTATAGAGCTCTTAGAGCATTTAGGCCACTGATTTTCCTGGAAACATCTCAAATGGGATCATCTCCTCTAATCCAGGATCTACCACCGAGCATTATCCTCCATCATCTCTACACGAGAGGCCCGGACGAGTTAGAGTCACCGATGCAAAAGAACAGACTAAGTCCTAAGCAGTATTCACTGTGGCTTGATAACCAAAGAGAGGAACAGATTTGGAAGGGTATAAAAGCGACTTTGGATGATTATGCTGTGAAGATCAGGTCGAGAGGGGACAAAGAGTTTAGTCCGGTTTATCCTCTAATGCTTCAAATTGGATCGTCTTTAACAGAAGAGAACTCATAAGGTTCATGTGCTTTTTCACTGAAGACAATTAATTTTTCCAAGGCGTTTGCGTTCTCTGGCAGGTGGAACCAAATAATCTTCTATTGCGGGTTAGTGGAACTATACAATTTTCTTGTCTCATGGAATTTTCTTGAGTTGTAGTGACAATATCTCTCGCGCATACATGTCATGTAAATCCAGATTCATACATCATGCCATGGTTGGTGTTTTTAATAGATAATTGTTTTCTTCGAAAAGATCTTGCCATAGTTGGTTTTGTGTTGAAATCCAACTCGTCGTGGGCAATTTGAATTTGTCTTTTTTGTGGTTCTTAATGGAAACGTGGACTAGTTCCCGAAATTTGGATATCTCCGACCATTATTAGATAAGTCTTTTCATCAACTGGAGGAGAGCTACTCTGGGTTTAATTGTTAAAGCAAGATTAGCATAAAGTAGTTTCTTGACATCTGAATCAGCAAATCAAAAGGGTTTACTAAGCAAAGAGGGGTGATCATATTCAAACGAAAGAGTATTTACATGGGCAAATATATACAAGAAAACCTGCAACTATTATGAACCTCCTCTTCTAACATCTCTCGATTACAATGGATCAATTTCCGACGGAAATAGATCTCTCACCTAACCCAAGTGGAGAACGAGAACGTTGACGCCTCTTGATCTCAGAAAGGACCCTTCTCATCTCCGGCTGCTGCAGCGACGGGTGCTTTAGCTTCTCAGATTCTCTCTTAATCTTCACCACTTGGCTATGTTTCGGACCATCCTCGTTTCCATTATTGGTGTTGTTCTCCATCTCCACACCAATTCGAGACAGAAGGCACTAAGCAAAGACCCCCTTTATAACTTGTGTTAAAGGACACGAGTTGTGTGTGAAGTAGAAGCGAAGTTAGGTTGGTGAGCAACGCAGAATTAGTCTCCTACACAGACATGAATATACATATACAAAAAAAAACAAAGAAGTTGTGACTGACGACTCTTTCTTTATCTCCAACTCTTGTGTTTATATAAACAAGCGTGAAGAAAGGTAGGTGTTGGGTGAGGATGTGGGTTACGTGTCAGAAACGCTGGAAACACTTGTGACGATTCTCCTAAGCATGTTGTTGACCCCTTCCATTTAATAAGGTTGATATTGGAAATTGAGCAAGAGTCGGTTTTGAACGTTATTAGAGACTAAAAAGGCTGCCATGTGGACTCAAGTCGTTGGTCAATTAGAAGGTTCTAGTGGATAATCCTGTGCCATGACATTTCCTTTTAACCAGTCGTTAATCGTTATTCAAAAGCATTAGACTCGTGTTCCTTTTTTTGGTATTATATACTATAGGAAGCTTACACGTTTTGCTTCTTTCATTCATCTCCACTCTTATCCATCCCACAGAATCGTGCCTTGGTTTTGACGTCCTTGAATTGGCCTCCTTTTCTTCTTCATTTTTCATTAGAACAGCGACTTTTTTTCTTTCAATATACCCGGTTAACATTAAAATTAGGTGAGTACATACCTTTTAAGTTTTTTTTTTTTTTGGTCACCAGCTCTAGGTTTTATAATTTGCTATTTAACTATCTCTTTTGCTTAAAATTAGGGGTGTTGTTCTGGGCTCAAATATGTAGGGTTGGCCCAGAACATACTAATTTTTAAGAATTTCAAAAATATCACAAAATAAAAAAAAAAAAAAATCTTTTTTGGGCAAATTAAATCATCTTTTAACATTCCAAAATAAATCTTAAACCCTCAAACCAAACCCTACCCCCTAAAACTATACTCTAATATTGGAATAGTTAACGAGAAAAATATCAAAAAATCACGAACTTTCAGGTTTAGGCCATTTAAAGCATGATCTTTATCCTCGGCCATTTTGGGAAAAATGTCAAAAAAATCACGAACTTTTCAGATTTAGGCCATTTAAAGCATGAACTTTATCCTCGGCTATTTAAAGCATGAACTTTCGTTGACTTCTAAAAAAATCACCAACTTTCGTTGACCAAGCCAAGATGAGCATGATTAACGGAGAGTTTAACGGACGTTAAATGTCTCCGTTAAGGAAGTTAACGTCATGCTCATTTTGGCCTGATCAACAAAAGTTTATGATTAAAATGGCCTAAGTGAAAAGTTCATGCTTTAAATGACATAAATGTGAAAGTTCATGATCTCTACGGTGTCCAAAATAGTAACGCATTGATATAATTTCTATAGTTTTTGGAAAAATACTTAACGTTCATGTGTTCACCCATGATTTTCAAGGAATTTTTAATCTTCTTATAAGATCTCTAAAGTTGTCCGTAACAGTAAAACATTGATACCATTTGGTAATTAACAAAATACTCAACTTTGATGATATTAACTCACCGATTTTAAAATTTTTATTTACATTTTTTGTTTGATATATGGTGGTCTTACAATAATGAGGAATGAATATCAATTGGTAATTTTCGAAAATACTCAATTTTAATGTGTATTAACCACTAAGTTTAAGGATTTTTACTATTTTTTGCTTGATCTCTAATAGTGTTAAATATAGTGTAAGACATTGATATTATTTTGTAATTTTAAAGAAAATATTCAACCTTAGTGTGTGTTAACCAAATAATACGTATAAAAGTTGAATAAATTTCCAAAATTACCAATTCATATGAATGATTTACTATTTTAGACCACGTTAGAGATCTTGTATATATATAAAAAATCCTTAAAATCGGTGAGTGTAAAAAAAAAATCATGACCTTTCACAATTAGGCCATTAATAACATGAACTTTTCACTTAGGCCATTTTAATCATCAACTTTCGTTGACCAGACGAAATGAGCATGACGTTAACTTCCTTAAAGAAGACATTTAACGTCTGTTAATCTCTCCGTTAAGAATGTTAACGTCATGCTTATTTTGGCCTGGTCAACGAAAGTTCATGCTTTAAATGGTCGAGGATAAAGTTCATGCTTTAAATGGCCTAAATTTGAAAGTTCGTGATTTTTTTTTTGACATTTTTCTCAATAGTTAACCCAAACCTAAAATTTTAAATCCCAAACTCTTTAAAATTACTTTTGTGTTTGTGGTATTTTTGGAATTTTCGAGAATTAGTGAAATTTTTGAAACTTTTGAAAGTATGTGGTATTTTTGGAAAAAAACTTCAATGTGTGGTATTTTAAAGTATTTTTCTATTTTAAATTTCGTGACAAAAAAAGAATATAATTTAATTATGAATTTATGATTATCAAATAGGGCCCGTAAATTTTAAAATATGTTTAATTAGGGTTTATAATTTTATAAAAATATGTTTAACCAAGACCTATAATTATAATATGTTTAATGAAGCCCATAATTTTTGTAGTCCTATCCAAAATAATTATGAAATGTATATAATGTCATACACCATATTTCTTAAATTATAGGTATTGGTTAAACATATTTTACAAAATTATAGGCCATAATAAAACATAATTTTCGAAGTTATGAGTGCTAACTGATAATTTTAAATTTTTTCAAAAATCTTATAATTTTTATCAACTTGCTTGTGCCAAAAGATAACACTGACTTTACGTTTTACCATTTAGAAAGAAATACCTCCAACCTTAGAGTGCATCTGGTTGTAAGTTAAAAAAAAAAAAAGATGAAAAAAAAAAAAAGTTGAAAAGTGATTAGTGTAAAAATGTTGAAAGTTCTTGTGTCAAATATATTTTTTTTTTTTTGGCCTAGAAAGAATTAGAGGAATTTAATTCCTATGTAAATGGTAGATTTATAGAGAAGGAATAGGTAATCTTGATCACTTTTCCTCCTCGACATGTCATCTATTTGAACTTTTAACATTAACAGTTTATGTTCCGAGAAACAGAGTGGAACTGTTCAAACTCTTGATTAGAATTAAAACTTAACCGACGACCGATTGTATTCACGGTGGAACCGGTACAGTTTTAAAAACAATAAAGGAGCGGGACCGCTCAATAATGGGCCTTTTTGGGATAAGAGTGGTTTATGGAAACGGGATAAAGTTGGCATGTGGTGTTGTGCATCATCATTCCCGTGATGTCCCATAAGAAAGAAATTAAGAAGATGATAATATAAACTCGGAAGAAAAGCAATTCATTTTTTTAACAAAACCTCTCTGGGACTTCAGCTTTAACTTCAACTTTGATCATCCACAAAGAGGTATGTCCATTACTGTTGATTCCCCTTCAATTCATACATGTTATGTTTTGTTTGATTAAAATTAACTTTTAGGATACCAATTCTAGATATATCTGCACCTCCTCCATGTTATTTTCAGATGTAGCCACACCATTTACGCTAGGTTTTAATCCATAACCTTTGTACAACTTCTGTTTTTGTTTTTTTCTTTTAGACATTTCCATGGAATTCATAGTCATACGTTTAGGCTTTTGTATTTAGTTTGGACCAATTTCTGATAGAGTTAATAATCAACAAAGAAAAATCCAAAGTTAATTTTTATTTAGCAAGAGATAAAATAAGAACTCTGATAATACCAAAAAAATAAACCAGTCTTTTCTTTACAAAGCCAAGAACCTTAAAACATTTTCTCTTGTTCGATGATCGATAGCATAAACTAGTATTATATCGCATATTCTCTAAATCAACAAGAAATCTTAGTGCAATTAAGAACATAAACCGCAATTCAAAAAAAAATTAAGAACATAAACTAGTATGTATCACATATCCTCTATAAATAACTAGTGTGTTTAGTAGTTATTTTTCATTTCATAGTTAATAATTACACGGTCCGAATTAAGAAATTACTAAGTAAATGTTACAATAGCCAAAAATTAGTATCATGATTCATGACTTGTCAATGAAAGCTAGGAAAGGGAGAAGGTGCAACAAAACCAATGATAAACGACAAAGGAATCATGAAGATTGAGATTCCTGGCAATGGCAGTTCCACTCCGGAAGTGGGATCCGGTGGGCTATCCCGTCAAACGAGTATCACCAAGATAAATTGCCTTTGCTCACCAACCACTCACCCTGGTTCTTTCCGGTGTAGGATTCACCGGACATCTTCGCTGCAGCGTACTAAGAGTGTCGAGGCTGCAACTCAACACGATCCCCCGCCTAAGCCATCGGATTCCCCTAGAGCCGATAAATAGATTCATTGATGAGTCCAATATGGTTTTTCTCTGCTTGTTTTTTGTAATCATATATAAGGTAGTAGGTTTCTTAAACATATGTTTTTTTTTGTCTTTATAAACAACATGTACTATATATGAGGGTTTGAATAAAAGTGGTGGCACATTAGCCCTATCACCACAAATTATTAGACTAAATGTTATGGCCATTTCTTAAACATATGCATATATAACTTTTCTGTTAAGATTATTTTGATATAGTCTGATCTCTTAACAATAGTTAAAATACAAAATATATGTACAAAGGTTTCTATATTTCCATTGATTTAGTCGATTGATTCGATTCATTTATACATAACTCCGATTAAGCCTACAATAATTTTACAAATGATAGTCTACTAGATGTTTTAATATTTTGTAATTGTTGATTTACTAAATTCATGCCTTAGTAAAAAAAATACGAATCATAAATTATAGCTACAAACATCTTTATTTTTCGGGATATCAATTAAGTTGAAATGTGAGAAAATACTTCTTTTTTTTTGTGTGGAAACCATTCATTTTAATTGCTTGCAAAACAAATTTTGCTCACAAAAACATTGGCGAAACACATAATTTATGCGGGGGTTTATGTTATTATATATATATATATGCAATTTTTATTCGCCATTTGTTTTTAGTCAATTTTTGTTTTTTATTGCTAATTAGAAGAAGAAATCCAACGAGGGATACATCAGAGGAAGATACAAACCCACAAAAGAAAATAACTTATATCTAGTTTAAACTAAAACTTACAAAAAACGAGCCATAGAGAACAAACATAACTCAAAAGAGGGTTTACATAAACACTTGCTAAGAGTGAGCCATGAATGTATCACCCCGACCTCCCTAGTTAAAATTGAAAGAGGTCGGGGGTTAATATAACAAGCTAAACAACAAGTATAGCCCAACAACTCGAGTTCATCGAGATTAAACAAGGGAAAGAAAATATGGGTGAGTAGTCGAAATTACCCAGTGAAAGCTAATTATTGGGGTAACCACCAATGTCATTCAACAACACCACACATTTCATTCACACCGCTCTTATGTTATGCACATTTTCACAACTCTGTCCCCATCCAGCATGATGCATTGCATGACGACGGTTAGTTACATATGAATTTACCCCGTTGCACACAACTTTGACCTCATTTAGTCTCCACCATGATGGATTGCACGAATACAACCACTAGTTCAAGAATAGTCTTAACAGACGACACACATACATATACTTCTGTAACACATAAAAAAAAATCCTCAATAAAAAAAAAAAAACCACATCACAACATTCACAAGACGAACACGATATGATATCGTCATCTCCCATATCGAGCCCATCATCAACAAGAGAAGTTAAGATCAGCCCTCACCCGAGATTAGGTTCAACCATATAAGAGATGGTTGATGAAAACAATGATATCTGTCCCAGTGCAACTGGGATCTTGACGATTCTTATCTTCATGGAAAACTGATATCTAGACTATTGATAAATTTTTATCAACACACTTTCACAGCACCCTTAGTGTGGACTCCTAACTATTGATAAATTTTTTATCGACATGCCATTGTAAGTAGCCTAATAAACTAGAGGTGGGCAAAAACCACACCGAACCCGACCCAACCGAACCAAATTTTAATTTCAGTTCGATTTCGGTTTTATTAAATAGTCTGTTTGGTTATTATTTTAAAAATATTTTGGTTTCGGTTCAGTTTCGGTTTAAAACGTAAAACCGTTAGGGTTTTCGGATTGTCTAGTTTTTTCAACTTTGGTCACCTAATTATTTTTGAAAATGGAAAATCATATGAATAAATCCTAAAATAAACCTTAAAATAAATTATAAATAGAATTTTTTTTCAATTAAGTTTTCACATTCACTTATATTTTCGACTTGTTGTTTTAATTTTGCAAGGATCAATTTTTTAATATTAAAGTTTACAGTTTTTTTTTTTTTTGGTCATAAAAGTTTACAGTTATTTAAGTTGGATTCAATTTTCTAATTATTTATGTTGTTTCATACTGGTAATAACCGAAACCAATCAAAACCGAATTTTATATGGGTTTTCATCATTTCGAATCACTAATTCAACAACACTAATTTTTGGTTTTTTCAAATGACTAAATTATATAGAATTTAATATATCAAATTGATCAGGAACTCTAGTTTAATGGTTTCTCCTTTTATCGTCATTGTATCACCTTCTGAATTCTCACATAATCTAATTTTATAGTACTACTAGAAGATGACTCGCGCGATGCGCNNTTTGAATTTGATATGAACTTGAATTAAATCAATAGTTTCTGATTTTGTTTGAAAGATTATTAAATTCTCTCTAAATACATAGACTAATGTCTTATTAGTAATGAAATAGATTATTTCACTGTTTTCACTAACATAGAAAAGTAAAATGGCTGTCAATGATTTTGATGTTTATAGTTAAATATTTAAATTAAATTTTGCATTTTCCACACGTTTAAAATTTTTAGTGAACATTAAGAGATTAGTTATTTTTTTTGTTTTCAACCAATTCTGATTTTGTATCTTCTCGAGTTTTAAACAGCTACTGCTTTCCCACAACCCTTTTTTCAATCCGAAATATTTAAAATGATAAAAATGTGAAATGGTTGCCAATCAATTTGTTATATGAACTTTACTAAACTCAATAGTTTATTTTGATTTTTATGGTTGCTAATTATTTTGATGTTTATGGTTAAAAACTTAAAATGTTGAAATCTTTTTTTTTTTTTTTTTGCATTTTCCACACATTTTTTTTTTAATGAATATATGTGTTTTAATTAGGTTTCACAAGATTGGTTTTGTAGGGTTTTCCTACAAGTATATTACTTTGTTATATATCTTTCCGAGTTCTGGAGATTTACTCCCTCCCCAAATCCTTTCTTTTATTATAAAAAGATTATATATAATGAAATGTGAAATGGCTACCAATAAATTTTATGTTGGAACCAAATTTTACAATTTCCATTGGTTCATTGAGTATATGTGTTTTGAGGTCTAAAGAGATTGATTCCATATCAAGTTGTTTTCTTATCCGAATCAATATTAGCGATGAAATATAAATAAAATATATTGACATTATTATACGTTTATTTTGTATTATGTACACTTATCATATGAATTATTGATC
>OVAF01002527.1:0-13972 GCA_900406245.1 Odontarrhena argentea | reverse complement strand
TTTACTTCCTAAATAGTGTAAGCACCTCCTTTAGCACCTCCGTTGGAGGTGGTCTAATGGTCTAAAGATTCTAGGTCTAGGCAATATATCTCATCGGATTTAGGACTAAAAGATGTTATACTGTTCCGTCTCAAGAACCATGCGAATCAACAACTTAAATTCTAAGTTTTGTCTAAGAATTTTACATGTTCGAGTACAGTAACGATATCATAGAACTATGTGATTGTTATAAGCATGCAAAATGAAAGCCATGCATAGAAACAAAAAACAACGATATTAATTATACCTCCAACGAGCGGACGATGGAGGAAGCCAGACAACGGAAACATCATGATGTTGGATGGACCTTACCGACAAAGGTGGACTACGATGAGACAAGATTTGGTCGTGTGTTCTTAAAACCTCTCTTGCAGCATCTGGTGAAGTTACAACTACTACATTCAAGCTTCCAAACTTAAGACTCATGATCGGTCCATAAGTTTTTGAGAGGTCCGAGAATGAACGGTGTGGGTTTTTACCGACAAGGTAAATGTTTCCGATGATGGGTAGCCGGAGAGGTCCTGGAGGTGGCACGGCGGTGTGAAGTGATCTTTGTTTGGGTCTTGAGGTGAAGAAGATAATGAGAGATGATAAGATAAAGCTAAATAAGTAAAAGAGAGCTATGTCCATTTTTTTTTGTCTCTCTCAAATGAATTTCTCCTTGAAATGAGAAATGAAGCTACGAACCATTTAGGTATGTATATATTATACACTATTAGTGTAAAAGGCAAATATATATATATATATATATATATATATATATATTTGTTTATGGAAAATCGTAACTATTTATGGTCCAAAAATTTATCCTGATTTCTAAGGTGATGGGAATGGGAATTGAATTCATTCAAAACAGTCGTTTTCAAAATTAAGCGATCGGCGACCAATCATATATTGAGATACGTATACGTAAACTGGTCATTGTAATCAAATCGCCAAATGTATGGGCTAAGCAACTCAATCTCGGAGACCATAACATTTTTTTTCAAATAGCACCATATTGCCTTTTTGACTTATTTTCTCGTACTTATTCAAACTCAATTTGTATTCCAACTTGGTGTTAGACAACAGCTTCTAAATAAAGTACTTTAGTTTGGTTCTGAATATTTTAAATAATAAATTTGTATATATTTATAGGGCCTAAAAAGGCCAAATTGATCATGAAGATTGGTTGAATGAGCTAGCATCTCCAATAGTGAATCTTACAACAAACATAAAAAAAATAAAAAGAGATAATATATTAATATATTAAATAATTGAATCTTTTAAAATTTTAAAAACTGAGTTCTAAATGTTTGTATATAAAAAGTATTATCTCTGAATTTCTAGGTTCTCAACAACTTTTTATTAATATTTTTTTTTTTTCTAAATTTTTTATATTTGTTGTGACACTCATCATCATCATAATCTAATCTTTGGTAATCTCTAAAAATTCGCCTTCGACTACTTCAATCTCCAACCACCTAGAAATTAGAAAAAAACCGGAGATTTAAGATGACTTATTTTCAATTATATCCCAAGGTCATTTACTATATATTTTTTTAAAAAATACAATTGTAAGGTCTATATAAAAAAATAATAATTAAATATGTGAAAAACTTTTTCTTTATATACACACATAATCTGTCTTTTATTTTTATTTGCTACTTGAGATACATACTAGACGCCATTTCAAAAAGAAAGATACATATGCTAGATGGTTATTTAATGACATGTTTCTTGACAGGAACGGCATGTAACGGATTGGTCTTGTGCAACGAGAGACCGAAAGTCTCCTCCATGTCCAAATCTGTAGAAACCATGCCATTTGGTAGCTTCCATTCAAAAGAATAGAGAAGAGAAGCAAGCATGAGAGGCACAGTCTTCATAGCCAAAGGCAATCCCGGACAAATTCTCCTTCCGGATCCAAACGGTGTCAGCTCATAATCTTTACCTCTAACGTCGGTCTCTTTCTCTAAAAATCTCTCTGGTTCAAACATAGTCGGATTCTCCCACACACTCGGGTCACGTCCTATGGCCCAAACGTTCACAAGAACTTGCGTGTCTTTAGGCACAAGAAATCCAAGAATCTTCACATCAGCTTCCGCTTTTCGCGGTATGAGAAGTGGAATAGCTGGATGCAAGCGAAAGGTTTCTTTTATGACGGCTTGTAGATATGGTAATTCTGAGATGTCCGACTCTTGAACGTATCCGTTTTGGCCTATCACAAGTTCGATCTCGGCTTGAGCTTTCACCATTTTTTTAGGGTTCTTGAGTAACTCTGTCATTGCCCACTCTAGAGTAGTAGAGCTCGTATCTGTACCTGCTGTAAACAGGTCCTGATCCATTATCATTTTAAAATCTAGGTTATTTTTGTTTTCTTTCAAATGTTAATTGATATGATTTTAATATGCAATATTGATAAGACTTACGAAGAGAATATGTTCAATATCATTAGTGCTGAATTCTGCTTCATCTCCTTCAGTGAGATCAAGAAGCACATCGAGGAAATCGCTAGCCAAGACATCATCTTTAGGGTTATTTTGTAATGATTTTTCTGTCTTTTTAGCATCGATGATTCCACGGAAAACTCTAACCAACTTCTCTAAGCAAGACTTCAAAGTTCTTCTTTTACCTTGCAAATCAAGAAACCTGAGAAATGGAAAGAAGTTAGCAGCGTCCGGACTCCCTACAGCTTTCATGACACTAATCACAGTGTCATGAAAAGTAGAATTACTGGAGTCGTAGCTACCGAGATCGGCTGAAAACAGAATGTTTGATATGATATTTAGAGTTGTGATGAAAGCCACATCAGAAATATCAACTTCTTCTTCTCTCTCGCTACTTTCATTCACGAAGCTCACCAGCTCTTGCACTTTTTTTATCCGCAAAGCTTTAGTGGCTTCAATACGTTGCGGGGAGAACAGTTGAGTCCCGACCAGTCTTCTCAGCAGCCTGAAGCGAAAGATAACCAAAGATAGATTACTTTTTATGGTTTTTGTTGCATCTACCGTAATCAATAAATCTTGGCAAATGATGCAGAATATTACATAAAACGAGAAAAGTATACATCACTTTTACGAAAGTCAGGAATTGAGGAAACCAAAAGTCAAAAATTGCATTTTCACAATCTATAGGAATGAACATTTTTTTTGGGAGTCCACCATCACTATCAATGCACAATTCTTGTAGTATATACTAGTATCACTTGATACTTCCTACTTGGGTACAATATTTTTTTTTATCATTTTCATTTTTATTTTTGTGACAAAAATATATAATTATTATAATATATTATCACCACGATTATTCTATACTGAATAAACACCTATATAATATATTATATATAACATTATGTATATTATTATAGTAACATATATTACTTTTATAGTAATTTTAATGTGCTTGTTCGTTTATTGCACCATTATATATTTATTAATATTTAGAGGGATTTGCCGCCTCGGTATTATTTTATTATTCATACAACATGGTTACATAATAGATTACAATTATATATTATAACGGACGGCTAAATCGAGTTATTATCTTAGTGCATCATAAATATATATTATAATAGACGGCTAAGCCACAATATTAAATAGACTTATGTTATATTTATCCCAATTATATTACTATTAAATATATTTTTTGAATTATAGTTATTATATAAGGAAGCTGTATAACCTGTATAAAACTTATGATCTGAATTTTGTTAAATATAACTAATTGATCACTAAATTCTTTTGTATTATAATAATAGAATAATTTTATCATAAGAATAAATATAAAGAAAGACAAAAATTTATATCCGAGTGGGAATGAGATACTGATGAAAGAAAAGAGACGAAAGAGAATTTTGCAATTCAGATGATTGTAAATTGTATTTTTACATCGAACAAAATGTTTGTTTATATGGAAGTAAAAAAGTGAGTATACTGTGTGTGCATAATAACAGTGAGCTCCACACAAAAAAATTCAATCGTATGAATTGTGAAATCGCAATTCTCGACTTTTTTCCCCCCTCATTTTTATGACTTTCCTAACATTCTGATATATATTTTTTTTAACGGTCACAAAGAAAATAATTCATATTTTTTCACTTTTTAAACAGTTATAAATAGTATTTTTTTAATCTATAACTACTCTCGTTTTTCACTCATTTCAAATCATTCATACATTCTATCCTCTCTCAAAATACTGCTCTGTGAAAATCTTTTTGTTGTCAACTTGTAAGAAAAATGTTTAGCTTACTATTGGTTTTAGCGGCAAGTATAATTTTGCGTTATAACTATGGTCCTATCGTTGGAGAATACAATCGTGAAGAATTTACCATGATTATTATTTTATGCGCTTATGCTCCTTATGACGATATTTGTATTCCTTGATTTATTTGGTTCATTTTGGAATATTAATAATAATTTTATGTTTTTATCTTAATAAGAAAATGGAAAATTTTGAGAAGCTGAAGTTTTCATCTCTCAAAGTTATCATAACGAACTACATAGCATGGACAACATGTGTTGAACTATTTATGAAGTCGAAAAGTTTATCTAGACAATCAAATAGGGGAATAAATCATTCGACCAAGGCAACACAAGACAATAATATTTTTAAGAAAACATCTAGATGAAAATGTCACGCATGATTATGCTCACATCAAAGATCCGTCAGAGTTTTGGAAAGCTCTGAAGAAAAGGTTTGATAATCAGAATTTCTCTTATGCAATGGAAAAGTGGAAAAACCTGAGATTTCAAGAATTTTGAGAAAGTTTATGAATAGAATTTCGCAATGCTGAAGATTATTTTAAAATTGAAGTATTGTGGTAAACCTGTCGCCGAAGCAGGAATGCTCGAGTAAACATTCCTCACTTTCCACAAAGAGCATCGTGGCTTACAAAAGATGTATTGCAATTGTGGATACAAACGGTTTTCTGAATTGATTGTAACTTTCACCATTGCTGGAAAACAAATAATGAACTTCTCATTATAAATCACAATCCTTAATCCTTGTAGATTGAGAGTTGAGAGTTATGATTTTTAAGGAGAAGTTCATTATTCTTTTCTAGTAAAGATGAGAATTACAACTAGTTTAGAAAATCGTTAGTATCCTCAATTACAATACATCTCTTGTAAGACGCGGTATTCCTTGCAAAAAGTGATGTATGTCTTCTCGAGCATTTCTACTTCGGTGATAAATTTACCACAATAATTTAACTATAACATAATCCTCAATAATTTTCCTTAACTTTCTAAGAATCCTGAAATATCATGTTTTTCCACTCTTCCATCGCATGAGGGAGATTCTCATCATCAAACTTCTTCTTCAGAGTTTTGGAAAGTTTTGAGGAGTCTTTGATGTGAACATAATCATACGTCATATTTTCATCTAGATGTTTTCGTAAAAATATTATTACCTTTGCCTTGGTTTGATCTGATGATCTATTCCCTATTTGATAGTGGTAGATAAAATTTCCGACTCCACACAAAGTTCGGCATCCGTGATCCATGCTATGTAGTTTGCTCTAGTAATATTGAGAAATAGAAACTCGAATTTCTCAATATTTGCCATTTTCTAAAATAAAATAAAATCATAAAATTAATAAGTAATAGTATAAAATGAACCAGATAATTTAATATGCATATATATATATATATATATATATATATATATATCACACAAAAAAAAAAGCATAAAAAATAAGTAAAACAATAATCATGGTCACAATTAAATTCTTCAACGACAAGCGATCCTAATCTAACAGCAGTGTAATTCTAATGAGTCGGCATGTGTGGTCCAAGTATTGCTAAAAACAAAAACAAAAAATTTGCAAATCTAAATTTTTATTTTTTTTATTCAATATTTTTTGAAAACGTATAGAAATGTATAATCAGAATTAGTTGTACCTCCAACGATCCGACGATGAAGAAAGCCAAACAACCGAATGTTCATGGTGATTGATGGACCGTATCGAGTTAGTTGGGTAACGGCCAGACAAGTTTGGGTCTTGTGTTCTTAAAACCTCTCTTGCAGCTCCCGGTGAGGTTATAACCACCGTATTTAAACTTCCAAGCTTAAGACTCATGACTGGTCCATAAGTTTTGGAGAGGTCGGCATAAGAAATATGCGGGTTTTTACCAACAAGGTGAATGTTTCCAATGATGGGTAGCCGTGGAGGCCCGGGAGGCCTCGCGGCGGATCTCCATCTGAATCTTATGGTGGAGAAGATAAGAAAACATGAAAATATAAAGCAAAAGAGGAGGAGAAAAACTTGTCCTAATATATTGTTGCTCATCTTTTTTTTCTTTTCTTATGTGATATTTTTTTTTGAAGTGATCTTGAACTACAGTTTACAAGGCAAATAATTCAAAAGATGTGGTCCAAATTCTTCGAATCTAGAATGAAATAAGTGGTTGTCATCAAATCTACCTTGGCTTTTAAAAGTGAAAACAGCCAATCTTATATTCACAACTAGCGATGAGTCACAAGAGATACGTCCCTACACGTGGACGCATTATTGCAAACGGTCGGTATAAATCACAAGATATTTTGGGCTAAGCAAACATAATCTTGGATTATTATTATTTTGTAGTTAAAAGATGTTATATGTTTAAAGACTAATGGAAAAGAGGTAGAACAAACGTGTAGTGCTTGGCTCCTTCTTCTCAAAAACAGAGCACACTCTGTTATTTACAACCGGAACGTTTTAGATATTTTTTTTTATTATACCACAAGGTCATTGATTAAAAAAAAAAAAAAATTATTCCTTTTGATATTTGTCTAAATCATAAAAATTATAAAGAAAAACATGAACAATTCATCTTTTTTTTTTTCAAACACATGGTCTCTTCGGAATTGGGACGAGAGCATTATATAATTACGTTTTAAAAGCTACTCCAATCAGCGATCTCTAAACTTATAAGATTTTTACTAGTTGAGTTATTGGCTTTTAATCATCAACAATTTTTTGAATAGACATGCATACATATATAATCTACCTTCTATTTTTATTTGCTGCTTGATCATATAATCGATGGTTAATTGATGGCATGTTTCTTGATCGGAACAGCATGTAATGGGTTGGTCTTACGCAATGTGATCCCGAAGCTCTCATCCAAGTCCAAGTCCTCAGAAACGACGCCGTTTGGACGCTTCCAGTCAAAGGAATAGAGAAGTGAAGCCAGCATAAGAGGAACAGTCTTCATAGCCAAAGGCATTCCCGGACAAATTCTTCGTCCGCCTCCAAATGGTGTCAGCTCGTAATCTCTACCTCTCACATCGATCTCTTTCCCTACAAACCTCTCTGGCTCGAACTGAGTCGGATTCTCCCACACACTTGGGTCTCGTCCTATCGCCCATACATTCACAAGAACTTGCGTGTCTTTAGGCACAAGAAATCCAAGAACTTGCACATCAGCTTCCGCTTTTCGTGGTATGAGAAGTGGAGCAGCTGGATGCAAACGCAATGTTTCTTTCACAATAGCTTGTAGATATGGCATTTCCGAGATATCAGATTCTTGGATGACACCGTTTTGGCCTATCACGCTGTTGATCTCAGCCTGAGCTTTCACCATCTTTTTAGGACTTCGAAGTAGCTCTGTCATTGCCCATTCCACGGTACTAGAGTTTGTATCTGTGCCTGCCGTAAAGAGGTCCTGATTCATTTTCATTTAAATCTTGGTTATGTTTATTTCGTTTAGAAGTTGATTCATACGATTTTGATGTATGAAGTATATATTGTAATACTTACCAAGAGAAGGTGTTCAATACCATTATTGTTGAGCTCTGCTTCATCTCCTTCAATGAGATCAAGAAGCGCATCCAAGAAATCTCTGCCCGAGACATCATTAGAGTCCTTTTGTAATGATTTTTCTGTCTTTTTAGCATCGATGATTCCACGGAAAACTCTAAGCAACTCCTCTATGCAAACCTTCATAGTTTTCCGATTACCTTGTAGGTCAAGAAATCTAAGAAATGGAAAGTAGTTAGCAGCGTCGGGAGTCCCGGCTGCTTCCATGACACTAGTTACAGTGTCGTGAAATCCATTAGACTTCCTCGAGCCGTAGCTACCGAGATCAATTGAAAACAGAATGTTTGATATGATATTAAGAGATGTGGTGAAAGCCGCATGAGAAATATCAACTTCATCTTCTCTCTCGCTACTTTCTTTCACGAAGCTCACCAACTCTTGCACTTTTTTTATCCGCAAAGCTTTAGTGGCTTCAATACGTTGCGGAGAAAACAGTTGAGTCCCGACCAGTCTTCTCAGCAGCCTGGAGCCAAACGTTACAAAAGATCGATTATTTTGTAGGGTTCATGTAGCGTCTATTTTAGACCCTAGTCAATAAATCTTGGCAAATACTGCAGAATTACGTAAAATGAGACAAAATATACATCACCTAACTATTAAGTGAATAAAGCTAAGTTAGAAACATTCTAGCTGCTGCCCAAAAATAAAAAGAAAACATTCTAGCTAGTTAACCAAAAATAAAAATAAAAATAAAAATAATATAATTCGGCTACTGAAGTAACCGTAGTCTAATTAATTAATACAGTTGTAACTTACATAGAGAACATGCATATAATTCGGGAGATCAAATCCCGTCTCCTACACACATTAACTAAGCAGAAATTAAAACAACTTTATTTTTAATCATTCAATTTTTGGAACCAAGGTCATTCAAGTTAATTAGATAACCACACAAAATTAACACAAATAAGGAGTTCATAGAATTATGAGATTGATATGACAAGTGGAACTCTTGTGCCAAACTTGAAACCATAAAACCATGTATAATCGGAATTAGATGTACCTCCAATGGTCCGACGATGAAGAAAGCCAAACAACCGAATGTTCGTGGTGATCGAAGGACTGTATCGAGTTAGTTGGGTAACGGGCAGACAAGATATGGTCTTGTGTTCTTAAAACATCTCTTGCAGCTTCAGGTGAGCTTATGACCACTGTGTTTAAGCTTCCAAGCTTAAAACTCATGACTGGTCCACAAATTTTTGAGAGGTTGGCAAATGAAATATGCGGATTGTTACCGACAAGGTGAATGTTTCCGATGATGGGTAGTCGTAGAGGTCCCGGTGGCCTCGCGGCGGATCTCCATCTGGATCTTATGGTGAAGAAGATAAGAAAACATGAACTTATAAAGCACAAAAGGAGGAGCAAAGTTTGTCCTAATATATTGTTGTCCATGTTTTTTTTTTCTTAAGTGATATTCTATTGAAGTGGTATATCTTGAATTCTAGTATATATAGAAGACAAATAATCTCAAAAATATAAGGTCCAAGTTCATTCTAGTGGTGATGAAATCTGAAATCAAATAAGTGGTTGTTACAACCGGAGCGTTTTAAATGATGTTTTTCTTTTTAAATATACCACGAGGTCATTCATTCAAAAAAGTTATAAACACATATATTGGTAATGTTTAGAAAAAAAACATGAACAACTTTTTTCAGTAGACATACATATATAATCTGGCTTTTATTTATTATAATTTTTTTCTTGCTTGATACATTAAATAAATTAACTAGATGGTTAATTTATGGCATGCTTCTTGATAGGAACCGCATGTAAGGGGTTGGTCTTACGCAATACGATACCAAAGCTCTCATCCAAGTCCAAGTCCTCAGAAACGACGCCGTTTGGAAGCTTCCAGTCAAACGAATAGAGAAGTGAAGCAAGCATAAGAGGAACAGTCTTCATAGCCAAAGGCATTCCCGGACAAATTCTTCGTCCGCCTCCAAATGGTGTAAGCTCATAATCTCTACCTCTCACATCGATATCTTTCCCTACAAACCTCTCTGGCTCGAACCGGGTCGGATTCTCCCACACACTTGGGTCTCGTCCTATGGCCCATACGTTCACAAGAACCTGTGTGTCTTTAGGCACAAGGAACCCAAGAACATTCACATCAGCTTCCGCTTTTCGTGGTATGAGAAGCGGAGCAGCTGGATGCAAACGCAATGTTTCTTTCACAATAGCTTGTAGGTATGGCATTTCCGAGATATCAGACTCTTGAACGACACCGTTTCGGCCTATCACAGTGTTGATCTCAGCCTGAGCTTTAACCATCTTGTTAGGGCTTCGAAGTAACTCTGTCAGTGCCCATTCCACGGTACTAGAGTTTGTATCTGTGCCCGCTGTAAACAAATCCTGATCCATTTTCATTTAAATATTGATTATTTTTTATTTCTTAATTTATATGATTTTGCTATATATGTGCAGTATTGTAATACTTACCAAGAGAAGGCGTTCAATACCGATAGTGTTGAGCTCTGCTTCATCCTCTTCAATGAGATCAAGAAGTGTATCCAAGAAATCCCTGCGTGAGACATCACTAGAGTCCTTTTGTAATGATTTCTCTGTCTTTTTAGCATCGATGATTTCACGGAAAACTCTAAGCAACTCCTCTATGCAAGCCTTCATAGTTTTCCCATTACCTTGTAGGTCAAGAAACCTTAGAAATGGAAAGTAGTTAGAAATGTCCGGATTCCCGACAGCTTCCATGACACCAATCACAGTGTCTTGAAACCCATTATACTTCCTCGAGTCGTAGTTACCAAGATCGACTGAAAACAGAATGTTGGATATAATATTGAGAGATGTGATGTAAGATGCACGAGAAATATTAACCACTTCTTCTCTCTCGCTGCTTTCATTCATGAAACTCACAAGCTCTTGCACCTTCTTCATCCGCAGAGCTTTAGTGTCTTCGATACGCTGCGGCGAAAACAACTGAGTCACGGACAACCTTCTCAGGAGCCTGATACAAAGCATAACAACGAATGAGAATTGTTTAGCTTATTATACTAACATACCTGACAGATTTAAACAGTGCAACAAGCTCACCAAAATAAAAGATGAGAATTAAGTATACCTCCAACGAGCTGACGATGAAGGAAGCCAGATAAGAGAATCCTCGTGCTGATTGACAGACCGTATCGCGTTAGTGGGGGTACGGCCCGACAATATTTGATCATGTGTTCTTAAAACCTCTCTTGCAGCTTCTGGTGAAGTTATAACCACCGTGTTTAAACTTCCAAGCTTAAGACTCATGATTGGTCCGTAAATTTTAGAGAGGTTGGCGAATGAAATTTGCGGGTTTTTACCGACAAGGTGAATGTTTCCGATGATGGGTAGCCGTGGAGGTCCTGGAGGCGTCGTGGCAGCTCCAAAAGATCTCCGTCGGGACCTTCTAGTGGAAAAGAAAAGGTAACATGATAAGATAAAACAAAAGAGGAAGAACAGAGCTTGTCCTAAGATATTATTGTCCATCTCTTTTTTTCTTGAGTGATAATTTCCTTGAAATGAGATATTTTGAACTATTATATAGAAGTTTCAAATGTGGCATTTGCCTCATGTTAGCAATATTTACATAAAGTTTAGGGTCCCAAAATTAAAAATTTCATTTTAAAATTTATATTTTTGGAGTACTTACTAATATATATACTAATGAATACTATATTCTAATTAGTAATTTTTTAAATTTATGTCATATTTTATAGTAAATTAGTAATATTTTTACCTATTAACTCATGATTTAATTTTTTTATTCACTTATTCTAGTTATTTATATGAAAGAACGATTTGTTAGTCAACAAACATATAGAAATAGATAAGAAAATTGATAGTTTTATGAAAAAGTTCATAAAAAAATAAAAAAACAAGAAAAATAATTATTGTAAATATTTTTGACAATAGTTTATATCATTCGAGGTCAGGTTAAAAATATCGTCTAAACTTCATACATAAATCTTTTTTTTTAACTCGCCTCAACCTGGTTTTAAGCTTGACACGGCACTGATAACCATATTAATGGCCCCAGTTCAACCTATGGTGATGGGATCTGAATTGATATAAGTGGTTGTTATCTAATCTCCCTTAGCCATGAAAATATCAATTCTAAACTACACATCCAGTCACAAGAGAAATGGTCGTTATCAAACTGCGAAATATTTTTGAGCTAAGCAAACTCAATTAACCTCGGACGCGACCATACTTGTTAGTTACATCTATAAAGAAGCATTAAGAAAACAAGAACAACGTTTCCAATGGACATAACATATAATTTGTCTTCTTCTTCTTCTTAATTTCCCCTTTTTTTTTCTTTTTGTTTCTCTTTACACTAAATTTTGGAACTTCCTTTTTATTTTTGATTTTTCAAATGATGTTGGAACTATATATGTTCCTACAATAAGGGGAATAAAATGAAAATGAGGAAAGCAAATGTTTAGTGTTTTTTCTTAAGAGAATTATGTCTTAAATCTTGGGATTTAGCACTGCTTGTCACATGTACTAAAATGGCTAATTAAGGGCACGTTTCTTGATAGGTACGGCATGTAACGGGTTAATCTTGTGCAATGTGAGACCAAAAGTCTCTTCCATCTCCGAATCCTCAAATCCTCAAGACCAATAGGAGGGCACCTTGCGGCACCAGAAAGCGATCCCCGTCTGAATCTTGCGGTTGAGAAGATTAGAAAACATGATAAGATAAAGCAAGAGAAGAGGAACAGAGTTTGTACTGAAATGATGTCCATCTTTATTTTTCTCTCTGAGTGTGGAAAGCAAAATGTCAATTATTGCTGCTAACTATGATTCAAAATCTCATCGTACAACTGACAATGAAATCTGAATACTTGATTCAAGTGGGTACCATTTCGGCAGTAAATGGCCGACAAATTTACAAGAAATTAAGTAAACACATGAATGCGTCGTTGTTAAACTTCAAATCTTGTTCATTTGATTTTTTTCTACACGTCATGACTTTTTAGTCACGTTGGTAAGTGGACTCAGATGCTACACGAGAAGAACAAAAAAAATGAATCAATGAAATTTAAAGACAAGTTACAAAAAAAAAAAAAAAGACGACCAGAGAATTAACGAACTCTATTTATAAAATTGTTGCAAGGAGTAATATAGATCAAACTCCTCAGGGACAATATATAGTTTAACGATTTGTGTTACTGTCCTAATTGATAACATATAAATAAGGTCAGTCAACATAGAAAAATCATTTATTGTTAAATACCAAAACGACAATTTTTATGTCTATATTTATGTCTAAATTATAACTCTCATTATAAAGGATGTTGTTTTTACGTTCGAAACTAATTTCGAATTTTTGTGTACAAAAAACAAAAGAGAAGAACATTAATCATATATACGTCGTTAACGTACAAAAGTAACCAAAAGTTTAGCTCAAAGGAGTGGTCTTCATGTGCAATAATGCAAAGCAAATTGGTCCTTGTCTTACGTATCTTCGTTGTTGCTCATTTAAGACAAAATCGATAGATTGATGGAAGGACATTTTCTTGGAAGTGTTGGAATTTTCAGTTCACATTGGAAGAAAGCTAATTAATTACGACTCTCCAGATTAATTTCAATTTGCTCTATCAGTCCTAGGCCCAATTGTAATATGAATTATCCAAGTCCCATTCACCTCTAGGGAAAAGAATATTCTACAACGTACCAATCAAGAAGACAGATACCGAAAATTTCGGGACCCAAAACTTAAAAATTATTAATTCATTCGCTTCATATCTATATATCCACCACAGATGATTTTATTGTTACAGATCACAGATGTATCAGAATACATGATCGACAATTTCATGGTTATAACAATGATTGATTTAACAAATGACATGTTTCTTGACAGGAACGGCATGTAATGGATTGGTCTTGTGCAACGAGAGACCAAAAGTCTCCTCCATGTCCAAATCTTTAGAGACCATGCCCTTTGGTAGCTTCCATTCAAATGAATAAAGAAGAGAAGCAAGCATAAGAGGCACTGTCTTCACAGCCAGAGGTAATCCCGGGCAGATTCTGCGTCCAGCTCCAAACGGTAAAAACTTATAGGGTCTGATTGGTAACCTCGTTTGGACTTGGCGTTTGGGGCATTTTCAGCGGTTGCAAACGAACTTCGTTTGAAAACTTCGTTTGGAGATG
>OVAF01002526.1:0-15482 GCA_900406245.1 Odontarrhena argentea | reverse complement strand
TATATATATATATATATATCTATGTGATTGAATATGATTATACGTAAAAAATGATGCAAGATTTTGCAAGCTTTTTTGGTAGAATTGTGAAAAATTCTTGCATTAATGTTGATCTCGTTACCATTACCGTATATATACCCTCCTCCAATTCTAAGCTACAAGCATACAAGATCTAGCCCACTTTACTGTTTTCTTCCAAGAAATAAGACTTTCGTTGTTTCCGTTTCTTAGATATGGTAACTAATAATAATGTCAGAATCGGCCGATCTTAAGCAAATTTTTTTTGAGATAAAGAAGTCGTAAGCAAATATATGCTTCCCTTTGTGTTATTTTCATCCGTAATATATGATGTCACATACTAATTAGTTATTCAAAGATATGAAAACATTCACTATATAGTAAGCAAAAATATATATAACCAAGTAGTTATTAATTAAAATGCGCAACGGATTTGAAATCTATTTGTGTTTTAAAATCTTCGGATACTAACATTTATTCTAATCATATTGAATAATAAGAAAATACTCTCTTACCAATCCATAAGATTGTTTCAGTAACACCATATCCAACGGTGACTTATTGAATGTCTTAACTAAATTTTTTAACATAAAATAATAACAAAAATTGAAAATTAGTGGGAGAAAGAAAGTAGAGGGTCTTATTGTGGACACTAAAAGCATTAATAAACATTTTGTCGACCACTGAACTAAAAAGTTTTTCAGGTTAAAATTTCATTATAATTGTTGAACTTCTCGATTACAAAAAGGAGCTTGTGTAAAAAAAAAGACACTTAGAAAGGGAAAAGACAAGTAAATTTTGAAGGACGAAAACATATCATATCGATCTGACAGTGACTCAACATGAAGCAGGCGTCTTCGTAGTCTCTCATCATATAAAACCAAAAAATTGCGGCAAAACTAAAACGAAAGACTGAAGTCCTTGACCAAGAAGTGATTCACAATCTTGATGCTTTCCTCCAAAACGCTTTTCTCCCAAATCTCCATTGACGATGCCCTAATGGACGCAGTAGCGTCCAGCCTCTGAATCCTCCAGCCGCGGCTCCCCAGCATCATGATCCTCTCCCTTTGCTTCTTAGCAAGCCTCCATGTGTTGTCTTTGATTTTCTGCACAGCCTCCTCGTATGCAGCCTTTCTCGCTGCGTCCCACTGGGAGACCTTGGGGTTTTTCTCCGGCGGGTAGACTTCAAAGTACTGGTCAAACTCCGGTACTCCTATGGTCTTCTCGATCCCGGTTTGGGTCCTCATACCTGGATTGTAGAAATCAGCTAGCTCCTCGTACATTCCTGCCTTGATCATCTGGTCCACACGTTTTGAGAGGTGGTGGAAATGAACAGACGCGGATACATCCACCCACAGGAAGCAGCAATCGTACCTTTTGATCAAGACAACATTTTATTTTTGGTTAGACAAAGCAAGATTATATATCAACATAGTATTGTCGTTAAATAGCACGAATATATCTCAATATTTTAGAGTTTACAGACTACCGCCTAGATGGCTTGATGTACATGTTAAAAAAAAAAGAAAGATATACAAACATTTTAGAGTTTATAATTCCACTTGCGTTTGGCCGTTTAGTTAAAGTGATAATGTACTCTAGGTGTAAGACCATCTCCATTAGGGGTTGTACAATTACAAAGGATTCTCAAAAAAAAACATACTCTAGGGTTCTAAAAAAAATTAATTACCCCACCCCCAAACTTTGAGAAATTTTGGGAGTAATAATTAACAATTTTTAATATATTATATCATTTTTATAGAGCCCCATAAAAAAATAGAAATTAATGCTAGATAGTGAAATTCATTTGTGAAAACGAGAGATATATGAAATGTACGTGTTAAGGGAAACAAACAATCTTGAGACATATATATAATATACCTTAGGTCAGTACTTATCATGGACGGGGAGGAGAATGGATCGATTTCTGGGTCGAAACGCTCCACGAGGAGGGCATGAATGAATGAGTTGGATCCACCGGCTATCACTGGTAAGTTCCCACGAGAGGCTATCTCAGAGATAGACCCTGATGCCAGCTTGCGGAACTCAGAGGCAGTTAGCTCACCCTTCTCCGTGGGGAGCTCACCAAGTAGATGGTGAGGCACTCCGCATCGCTCAGGGATAGTGATTTGATTTGTGGCGATCTCCAATCCATTGTAGAACTGCATTTTGTCAGAATTGATGATTTCTCCAGAGAAACGGGTTGCAAGATCAACCGAGAGGCGTGACTTGCCTGTTCCGGTTGCTCCCATGATGACAACCACTTTCTCCTTAGGTGATTGTCCCATGCACACGGTCATGGGAACTACTGCTCGTGGTCGCACTTGCAGTTGCCTCGGAGAATTGATTGGGACGAGGGAACGAGAGAGGAATGTGGAAGTAAGTTCTTGCATGTTTACAAGATGTGGAGACAAATGTTTTTTTTTTGGTTTTAATAATGTTTTAAGGAGAGACCAAGGGTTGTTCTGTTCTCTGCTAATTTCATGACTTCAATGGTGATTAGGCTTTTATAAACTGAGCAAAGGGCAAGTAAGCTTGAAAAGTTAAGGGCATAATACAGATGTAAGTCTATGTGCATGATTATCAGTACATCTGTAAGTGTTAATACTCTAATTTTTATATTCTTTTGTTGGTAAATTTTGTAACCATTTAAATAGATTTGTTCCCATTTTGTGTTTTCTAATGTGGAATAAGATCTTATCAAACTTTTTTTTTTTGGAATTATATTTTTCTATGTTTGAAAATTTGAATGGGGGTAAAAATATTTAAATTATATAGAGTTAATGTATGGAATATACTCATAAGTAAATAAATTGCACATACATGTATAGTGACGGGTCAATTTTTTTCATTTATTTTAGTTGGGGTCAATATCAATATAATTATATAGAAATATCAAACTCGTTAGTATAAATGAAAATTTACTTCTAAATTAATTCAATTTTACTTTTAGTTTTTTGTAGTGAATAAACATAATTAAGAATAATAACATTATTTAGAAAACACCTAAATTACAGCTATTTTTGATAAAAGAAAACAAAATAAGTATATGTGGTAATCTCATTTTTTTCTGACAAATACACAAGTAATCTTAAGTTTTTTATAATTTCTTAATAATTTTTTTAAAAACTAAAAGTGAAAAAACTCATTTTTAAAAAAAATATCTATTTTTCTAAATTATTTTATATCTCAGAGTCAAGTAATTAATTTTTATGTCTATGTGAAATCATATCTTTGGAATGAGAATATATTAAAAACCTATTAGGAAAAGAAAAGAAAAAAATATGCATAATCTATTAATAATAACAATCAATGTATTCGTGGATTACGTCTTTTATTGCAAACCTAGAAATGTATGTATAGTTGTGTCTTTTTATTTGCTTCTTTCGTTCGCGTATTCTCACATGAAAGTTTCTGTTTAAAACTTTAATTATGCAAGTATGGATATGTTTTCAAATTTGTGTCTTTTTGTTTGCATTTGTTTCACATACGACTTTTTATTTTCATTCATGTAAGTAGGGTTGGGTCTTTCATCCGCTGTATATCTCATTTTTCTCTTTCACTTGCGATTTTTCGTTAAAATTCCCATTTATGTAAATAGAGTTGGGTCTTTCATCCGCTGTATTTTTTTTTTCCTCTGAGCTTTTATCAAAAACAAGAAGGATCACAATTTTACACACAAATGCGGTCGAAGTACAGTTCCAATAAAATTTGCCTAAAAAATGAACCTAGAAGGATACAACAATGGTTTAAGAGATCAACCTCAGAGAAATCAAACAACTAAAACTTAAAGGAGAGTGAAAGGTCACTCTCTTCACCTCCACTTCTCTAGCAAGCAAATGATCAACACCTGGTATAGGCACAAACCAACTATAAATGGAAAATACGAATTTTTTTGGAAAAGGTAAAAAACTTATAGAAAAATTAATGAAAAATACCCAAAACTCTAATAAAGTAGAATCTCTTTAAATTAATACTCGATAAATTAATATCTCGCTAAATTAATAAGTTTTATTGGTCCCAAAAGTAGTTTATGAACCAAATAATACCTCTATAAATTTATAAAATTATATTGTCCCAAAGTTATTAATTTATAAAGGTTTTACTGTAGTAAAACTAGAGAAATAGAAAAGAAAAACTACGGAAAAGACTCATGAATCATATATACAACTAATTAGTCAGAGAAGATTAATTTCAGTTGTTAAATAACCTTTGGTCATTGTAAAATATAAATGGAGACACGGTTTTGTAAATATAAAATTTGAAGCCACAAAACTTCTTTTCACATTATAATAACATTTACTCATAAATACAAAAATGATAGATAGATAGACCTTATGTAGTTACCTTGATCAGCTTGGTTAAATGATAAGTGGCAACAAAAGGATAAAAGGTACTCATATAAGTTTTGGATTCTAATGAAACTGAACTGTAAATTTATTATCAAATCCAAAAGATGAGTTGCTGAGACCAGCTCCAATAACGTTTCTTAATTAAGGAGTATCTTACCATTAAATAATAATAAAAACATGAATAGATGGAGAGAGAATCAGGATACGGTTCTTATATTGATTTTGAGGTTCTTATTTAAGAGGTGACTCTTAAAATGAGGTTCTTAAATATTTTAATACTTAATTTTATTGTTATTTTATTGTAGAGGTTCTTATATTGATTTTGAGGTTCTTATTTAAGAGACTCATGTGGATTTTAAGAGACCCAACTTAATTTCTTTTAATTTTTTTCTTTTCTTTTAAATAGGGGTTCTTACAAAGAACCTCCCATTGGGGATGCTCTTAAATAAGGAACTTTGTAAACTCTTAAGGAACCCCTTCCCACACCTGTTATTGTATTATTGGCTAATATTTTGTTGGATTTTTTATTTAACTCAGTATTCTGAAAATACTAATAAAATATTTATAAGAAACTCCAAAAACGTTTCTTACCGGTGGAGATGCTCTGAGTGATCAGTGATCCTAATTAATTTGACTTAGTAAGTGTAACAAAATCAACAACAATAACAAATGTAGTTTAAAAAAAATATATATAGAAAAGAAAAGCCAATGGATAAATAAATGGAGGAAGAAACAGAAAGGATATATTTAATGTAAAAGTTTTGGGATTTGAGACCGTTACACAGATCCCGAGCCCAACTGAAACGAGCGCGCACCAACTAACAGTCCAATGTCAAAAAAAATAATGTCGTACTCCGAAGTTCAAAAAAAATAACAGTCCAATTTTCTTTACATTGTTTTCATATATTAGAAAACTGCAACTCCGAAGTTCAAAAAAATAAGAAAAAAAAAAAAAAAAAAAAAACTGCAACTCATCGATTGATCACTTTTTCTATTATGGTGATTAATTATCAGGTTACCAGAACAGAACACTCTCAAGAATCCAAAATTTGTAGCAGCCATGTATCTTCGTGATCCTTTTTTCCCCCACAATCGCATAAACTCATTTTCACTTATACATCCATATTTTATATAGCTAACACATGTCATAATTCCGATTCAGTTTTGAGAATGCGAGTGTCTGTGAATTGTAACGAAAAACAAGATTCATTAATTATTGTTGTATTACATGTTAATTAACGTTCGAGAAGAATTTGATACAAAACCCTAGCAAAAATTAGATATGGATGGTTGTAAGACCGATGTATGGGAAATTGGGAAGTGCGACGTTTTATAGAAAAACATTTTTTTAACAAAATAGTGTTTGATAACTAGTTAAAAAACAATTTAGCTAATCAGAGAAAAGGTCAAAAAGTATAAAAACATTAAGAAAATGGGAATTGAGATTTATACAACATCTTGTAAAATGAAACAAAAAAAAACTTCTAAAAACTCTAATAATAGAATAGAGGAATGAAATGACCGTGGTTTAGTGGCAGTGAGACTTCTTCTTTTCTTTAGCATTTATATACCAAAACAAAAAAACTTGATCTATTTGTACTAAATAATTTATTTGGCGAAATCATACTATATATATAACTTAAGCTTTAACCTTTTTTTTTTTTCTGAAATGTTAAGAGGTTCCGGACCTAATTAAGCCCGAACATCCTCTCAGGTTTGGGATCAAAATATGGTCCCCTCCCAAATGCTCACTCGAACTAGCGATCTCTAAACTTTGCCTAAAAATGTTTATCAGTTGAGCTAGAGGCTCTTGGTTTAAGCTAATTAAAACTTTTAACACCACAAATTCATATCTAGTAAATTAATTTTATATGCAAAATATAGAACAAGAGTGATATGAAAAGATAATGTAATCTAAAAACAGAAGAATAGCTAAATCCTTAGATAAAAGTGAAATTACAACCTCTAACCGTTATACGATATCGTTCTATGATTAGTAAAAAATAATTATTTTGCATTATGTTATTTTAGCGGTAATTATCATTGTTTAGATTCTGCTAGTTTATTGATAACGAATATCATGGGACGATGTACTAAAATAGATGGAATCTGGACTGATGTAAATAAACTAATCAGCAAACCCACAAAGAAAAAATCACAATTCTGTACTTAGTTAATAATTATTTCCAATAAATTTCTGCTGTTGCATCAGTCAGTTATTACTCGATGGTCCTGTTAATGAATTACTACAATTTGTTCAAAATGGTCCCATTTTATTGGAAGAATCAAGAATTACTGCTAGTTTATCAAAATACATATGTTATTTAATTTGTAAGAACCAATTTGGCGATTTGTAGCACTGCTCTTCAATCCGAAACTTGAGTTTACTGATATACATTTTTGTGTTAAACGTTTGGATAATTTATATATAGCTAAATTTTAGTGGCTCCTCTTTGGCGCTATCTTAATTATAACCGTTTATTTTCTTGATTTTTCTCACGAACTTAATTAATTACATTTAATGGTTTAAACACATGTACATGATTCCGCAAAACATGTCATTTAGATTACATATAAGACAAATTAGGTTGATAATGTGAATTAGTATATATGAAAAACCTTACACATGAAAAATTTCACAAAATTCTGAAACATTTGAAATACTATACGATAATAAGCAAACACGCCATATAAAAGTTTGTATATGATAGTTGATGTTTCTACTAACTTAGCTTGGGTTTGGTTTGGTGTTTGATACTTTGATGCCATGTTTCGCACAAATGCATTTAATTGTCTCATACGAGTTCGAATCATACGTTAGGAAGGACTGCTTTCTGAAGGAATCGAAGACTTGGGTCCATGACCTCAGAAACTCGAGGTCCAGGCCATGAACTTTGCGGTAACCATATAATTTTCCACATTCAATCATATGATATGATGCATTCTCTTGCTTCAAATAAAAAATAAAAAATGATGCATTCTCTTACTCTGCTCGTTATATTTGTCTCGCGGTTATATTGATTAGGACTAATTAATATCATCATCATTCTTAGTAACGAAAAATAAAAGAAGGATAATGAACAAAAAAGATGCATAGATTTTTGTTAAGTTCAAATTCAAGCGCTTATTTGACCATTTAAACAAAAAATTGTTCGACATATATAGTATGTTTTAAAATGTTGTGTGTATTCTTTGTAATATATCCTATAGGAGATAGGTTTTCTAATCTTTGTCAACACCTTACGAAACAGGCTAACGCGCCTTTGAATTGGAGAAGCGGCTAAAGCGATAGTGATCAAATGGGTTAAGTAGTCAGTGTGAATCAAATGGATCAAAATATATGTAAGTGTAAACATTGTTTGGCCCGTATAACTAACTAAGTACATTACAACCCTATTTTCTAACTATTAACCTAAAAAAAGATCCCGTGTAATGGAAACGGATCAAGCTAATTATAATTTTATATCTCTAATCCAAAAACCTCAACCAATATAATGTATAACCTCAATAAACATGTCATTACATATATCATTAATGTTGTAATAATTGGAAGTCAATAAATTTCTTTTTCACATAAACTAATTATTACTATTGTTACGTTCCCACTACGTCATAACCTAATAAAAGAAAACATGATTGCGTTTTGGATTGCTTTGAAACCAAGCCAAAAACGCGTTCAGCGTTTATGTAAGACAGAAGAAAAAGCGAAACTCCGTGACGGCGCCGTTACATATCTCCGTAACCATAACCTCCCGTCCGCTGGCGAAGGAAAAATGAAATCTGAACCGTTGAAAGAATCAAACGGCTATTGATGACTCACATCTCTCCATCAAAATCTGCTCTGCTTGTGCCTTTTATTATGAAGGGAAACCAGAAATAGAAAGAAAGAGAAAAAAAGATGAGTGAGAGTAATCCTAAAAGCAAGAGAGACTTTGATGAAGCTTTAAGCCAAAGCGTCTCACCTCTCCAGAAGAAGAAGACGAAGCTCGATGATGATCAAAACGCTGTCGTGTTGACGGATTCGTCTTCTTTCTCTTCTTCGGCAGGTTCAGCTTCAGGTGGATGCTCTGTTAAATCCGTCGGAGAAGTCGATGAAGAAGAAGAAGAACAGAGCTCTACTATCTGCTCCGGCTGTTTCACCAGTGGAACTAACGAAATCGCGACGAAGAATCCGAAGTCCGTTGTAGATCTGGAGGTGAAATTTTGAAATCCGAAACTCGTCTCTCTTTTTTTTTTGCGGTTTCGATGATTCAGTGAATCGATTCTTCTTCCGTTTTGCTCTGTTTCGTAACCTAGAAATTAAATCTCCATTGATTTGATTTTCCATTTCTGTGTTTAGGCTCCTCAAATCTCTGAAGCCGAAACTTCAACATTCATCACCAGCGATTTAAGGTCTATAATCTCTATTTTCCGATTTTAGGTTCAAAAGTTTGATCGGTTTTTGTTTCTTCTCCTTCTCACATCTCTGCGTTTTTTTCTCTCTGTTTTCTGTTACTTTCTGGGCCATTTCTAGCAGGAAAGAGAGAGAAACAGTAAACGAAGCTTTGGGAGAAACGACGGATATTGAATCATCATCGGCGACGGAAAAAGATGATCGGAGAAAAAAACCGGCGGTGAGTAAAACTCCGACGGCGGAGGAGATTGATGGTTTCTTCTCGGAGCTAGAGGACGGCGATAAGCAGAAACGATTCATGGAAAAGTGAGTGTCATCTTCGTCTCTCTTCTCACGTGTGTATTGTGTTTGTTTGGGGAAAAGTGAGGAAGAATGTCGGCGCAGGATAACAGATTTGTTAATTGATCACACGCGTAGTTTAGCAAAAAAAAGCATGTGATGAGAATCAGAATCCTAACGAGAACTCTCACTTTTTTGGATGATACAGGTACAACTTCGATATTGTCAATGATGAACCTCTTCAAGGTCGTTTCAAGTGGGATCCAATTAACTAAAAGGATATCAAATTACTATCAGGAAGAAGAACAAAACAAATAGGTTTAATTTTTTTTTGGCATTTATATTCCCCAGTTGTACAGCTCTTAACCTCTATGACTCTTAGTTCGTATCGTACAAAACCCAAAAAGAAATACAACTTTTTGAATCTTGATTACTAGATAATTTTTATTTCTTGTGTGTTTAAATAAAGTGAAGATAAATTGAGAGAGCCAGGTTTTATATGCATGAGATCGATATAGAAAAAGTGGAACATTGGATGCTTATTATTATCGTTTGTCTATTGTCCTTGTTGTTCTTACATTTGCATTTTCTTTTATTCTAAAATGTGTTAGGTAGTTTCAGGTTTTGTAGTACAGTTTTTACAAAAAAAAAAAATATCTGAAACTGAAGGTTGTTTTAAGAAAAGAAAATGGGAGGAAAAGAGGAAATGGCACCATGACATGACAGTACAGTTGGTCTGTAGTAACAGTACTTCTCTTAAAAACTCCGATCCTTATTTTTTACAAAATTAATATTCGTTTTTATATTTGCAAATATCTGCNTTTGCAAATTTTTGCTTTTTTTTTTTTTTTTTTTTTTTTGGGGATCTCAACTATAGGTCCACCACTAAAACAACCCCATTTTGGCCTTGATTAATATACGACCAAAAACAAGGTGAGTTTATTGCGACAAGAAAATATCATCAATGAGTAATAATCAGATAGGAGTTTTGCGAGTAAGTAAAAGGTGAAATCTGAGATGATTTGCCAGATTCCGTTGGGATTACATTGGTCTCCGTTTTTTTACCATTTCTTATTACAGAGCCGACACGAGCGCGTGGCTGCACATGACTCTGTTCCAACAATTTCTTTAATTTATTAATTTACAAGCTCGAGTTCCAAGTTCGAAGACAAACACCACCCTTTCACAAAAGGGCAGGGAGGAAAATTGTTTTTTTATATATATATATTTACTAAAAAGGTAAAAAAATAGTATCAGATAAATATCTTTTTAGAGAATCTGCAGGCCGCAGATCAACAATGTGATCATGCAAATACAACTGCCCTTCTCTACGTCCACTTGTCCACTTTTCTGACGTACCCAAATCATCATCGGATTACCTTGGCCGTTTTCTGATTTTTCACGTTAATCAAGTTTAATATATAACCACTCTCCACACGTGTGGATTATATATTTATATATTATTAACATGTGATATATGTATATTAAAATTTGCTTTATATATTATATATATATATATATATATATATTGAAATTTTCATTTACATTATATAACATGTGCAGTATATAAGTTTATAACCATCCACTGATCAAAAAAAAAAAAAAAACATCCACTAAATATGTAGGCGATGCAAAAAAGAACCAAAAACTACACATTTGTGTTTTTGTACTGTAAATATAATTAAAACACTTGTGTGTGGTGTGAACAAAACAAATTGCCAAATATGTAGGTGCATGTGTGTAGTTGAGAGGAAGAATAGGTAAAAGAGGAATGAGTCTTTTTAAATTGTTTTTGTTCAGCGTTTGTTTCTCTACCAGATTCTACACTAGGCTAAAAACAACATATCTATTAATTTTTTCTGTTTTTCAAGGAGTGTCACTTTAACTTATATGTATACATATAAATAATATACTAAAAAGTTAGTTGTCCATTCAACTTCTTCATAAAACTTAAAATTAAATTATAAATTATAAATTAGGATTACGAAATATTTTTTTCTCTCTAAACTTCTATCGTCTCCCATCTCTCAAGAAGCCTTCTTCACCGTCTGCGTGTTTTCCGGTACCGGTTCGCCGGTGCCGGATTTTCTTTCTTTTCTCTTCTTTCTTTTTGCTTTCCGGCAAGTCCGGCTGATGTATTTCCGTTTAATCGGAGTTTTTTGTTCTGTTGTAGATCGGTATCTTAGCTTTTGTCTTCTCTGTCCCCATCTTTGATCTCTGTTTTTCTTTTAGCTCTGCTTTGACTAAGCTTTTCTTCGGTTGAGTAATTTCTTCGCTGCTTATTGCTCTCTGTGAAGCTAGTCTCTACATCAATAAATCTTGATGTAGGCGGTAGTGAAGTTTCTTCGAGTTTAGTGAAGTCATTGAAGAGTTCGAAGGCTTTAATTCTGATTCAGAGATCAGGATGGTTCTACTTCAAACGGGTCCAAGATTTTCAGTTCCCTATGTTCTTCATCTGTGATCAGAAAGACGGCGTGGAGCTGAGCTGCTTGATATAGATACCACCACAAAACTTAGGGTTATCCTTATGTTTTTGGGCTTTTGATTGCTTATTTTCTGTATCGGACTTTGGCCCTTTTGTCCTCAGCCTTTGGGCTTCAATAAAAAAGATGTCGACAAAAAAAAAAAAAAATTAAATTATAAATTCTATATTAAAAATTACATTGAAAATCTAAAACGATATTTTCTATTAGCCAACAACTCTTTGATTGAGCAATTTTCTACAAAAGAACGCGTGGGCCGTTGACATATAACTTGGATGAAGCTATAACGCCCAACCGCCCCTACCGGTGAGCAACCTGTCTGCATTCAAGTAGAAAAATCATGCGTTGATTCCAATAATGTAAACAAAGTTAGGCTACAAAATCAATGTTCCATACATACCCTCAAATCAACCAGAAAATTATATCGCACACCTCTTCGACCTAAAATGCAAGAGAAACAATCCACATGATACTACCAATGGTTTCGTCCGCCGGTTTTGAGTTTGTTTGGATATAAAAGCGTGTTGTTTAAATTTTATAAAATAAAATAATATAATTATAATTCAGAAAATAACATAAATTAAAATAAAACAAAAGATTAAAAAATAGAAATAGAGAGACAGGAAATGTTTGATTGGTCAAATAGGCAGATTATTTTTAGAGTTAAATTAATTGGCAATTTGATTGGTCACAAATATTCAAAATTATTTGTCCTTTGATTATTATTCTGTTTAAATCATGTTCAAATTAATATAAAAAGTCAACGGCAGATGCAAAGGATGGATCGTGGATGAAGGGTAATGAAATAAAGTCTAAGATGGTGGAGGTAAAGCACTTCTACGGGGTTGACAATTTAAGCACACCCTTTCTAAGTTTGTATGTTTTCTTCTATGTATATACCATCATAAGACTTGAGATCCAAGGTACTGAAAGGCTAAAGCCAGTGTGGTTTCAAAATCTCATCATCACAGGATGGAGGATTGTAATTTATCAAGCTTACCCGTCACAGAAAATCTTGAGGAGCAGGTCATGGGCTTAAGCTTAACAATCTCCCCAAAAAACGACAGCATGATGTCCTTATCGATATACTCTCAAGAAATCCAACGAGAACGATTGCAAGGTCTCGCTGCGTATCGAAGATCTGGGATTCCATTCTCCGCATTCCAGATTTCACCGAGTTGTTTCTCAGGAGGTCTTTGTCTCGACCACGTCTCCTTTTCATCTTCATACAGAAGGAGAGCCGTTTGTTCTTCTTCTCCATACCTCAGCCACAGAATCCAGATGGGAACTCATCTCTTGTAGCTGTTGCAAACTGTCATAGGATATCCACACAAGAAACTAATGGTATTTGTCGCCCTGTAGGCTGTAACTGAACTCATCTGTACTATAAATCGATATTGGAAAGATACAGTTCCCGTGATTCGTAATCCTTGCACGGGACAGTCCATAGTCTTGCCAAGATTGAAAGAGGGGAAGCTTCACGAGTTTCGCCGTTTTGGATATGATCCTATTGACGAACGATACAAGGTATTGAGCATGGTCATTGTAAGAACCGTCAAGACTCATGGCATCCGCCGAGCATCACATTCTAACAGTAGCGAATGGACAAAGTTTATGGAGAGAGATCACATCTAGCAAATCTTATAAACCTTTATACGACGATGGGATATGCATTAATGGTGTTTTGTATTATCCAGCTTCCGCCGGTGGGTCTGAAGAGGTTAGTTTTATAGTTTGCTTTGATGTCAGGGCAGATAAATTCAGCTTTGTTGACACACCTGAGGCAGGGGTTGGTAATGGGGAAATATTCGACTTTGATGAATTACAAAGGTAAGTTATGTGCACTTTAATCTAAAAGAGGGATTGATTATGATGATATAATTGATGGAGGCAATAGATTTCTTAAGTTGTGGATTCTAGAGGATCCTGAAAACCATATATGGTCCACAAAGATGTACCAAATCCCCTCTATGTTGCGGTCTTCAGTTCAGAACACCGATGTACATATATATATTGCTGGAATGACTAGTAAAGGTGAATTTGTGTTGTCTCCGTCAACTTATTCAAGTGACCCTCTCTATGTTTTCTTCTATGATCCCGAGAAGATTACTTTCACAAGAGTTGAAATTCAAGGAATGGAATGGATGAAGCCTGGTGAATTTCAGACCTTTGTCGACTATATAGAGGATGTGAAGCTCATGTAAACAGAGCTAGTTAATATGGGACTAAGCTCTCATTCCTTTTTTATTGCATTTTATATTTGTTTCAAGATTTCTGTTTTGTAAGGGATGAGTATTTTATCATCCCCATGAGTTACTATTACCGTTTTTTGCATTCCATTGTTTGCTTTGTATGGTTGATTGATTCTTTGCAGTCGGAAAGTGGTTGTTTTCTTTTTATACTAGGATCATGTCCTGCATAAGAGTATACATGGAGTCATTGTATACAAATGATCTAAGATTAGTACTTAAATTCTATATGCAATATATAGAATGCAGGATTGAAAATCTTCGAGGCATTTTAAATGCGAACGCCTTCGGATTTGGACAGGCTAGTCTCTCCTTATTCTCTAATAGATGCGACTTATATCGGTAAATTATAGTAATTGTTACTAAGTAAACAGCTTTATGAACTGCTTTACAAATTGAATAAACCTTATATAATTTTTATAAAGTGGTATTTTCACAAATGGACAAAACATACTGGTACTTTTGTAAAATAGTGCTATGAAAAGTGAGATTTCTTATGAGGTTCTTCTGCAAAAAAAAAAANAGGTTTTTTTAAAAAAAAAAAAAAAAAAAAAAAAAAAAAAAAAAAACATTTCAAATGGTTTTTTTATTGCAAATTTACCCTCAATGTCTAAAAAATGCAAATTAACCATCAATAAATACTGTGGGATAGTGAGCTTTGTTTGTTGCCGCCAAAAAATAATCGACAACCAATTTATAAAAAAAAAAATTGGTCTTCTCTAGCCTCTAGGTGATTTAAAGATTTCGGAAGTGAAAAAATTGAACATTCTTAAGTTGGATTGATAATGGGATTTCGGTGAAGAAAAATATCAGTACCGCCAAAAATGACATGTATTGATAATGTCAACTAAACGACTTGGATCTAGAATATGAAGCGAAAAATTGAGCAGATCATGCCCATTTTAAAGATTTGAATTGAGTACAAGAAGCATAAAATTAACAAGACAATTAATCTGAAAATGTTTCACCAGCAAAATCGCTTTGATATAAGCTCAACAGAATAAGAATTAAAGAGGATTAATTCTGGCTAAGCGTGTAGAAAATTCTGCAAAATTAAATAAAAGTCTCAAAACCTTAATATCAAATTGAAAAGCTCTGTAAAACTATACAAATCAATCTTAAAGGCAAAAGCTAGTATTATTATCTATAAATTAAACATTTGCAACTATACAAATCAATCTTAAAGGCAAAAACTATTATTATTACAAATCAAACTAAATATTTACATCTAAAAATTTGTTATTAACAATCTGTATAATTTTCACAGGTGTAGTTAGATTATAAATTACTACCGTATGAAACTTATTATTCATTACATATAAAATAGCAAATCATAATTTTTCATAAAAATATATTGATGTAAGAAAATTGATTTTTAAAAAATTATAACTCATATAATTATGACATATGTAATTAATTTTTATACTACAACTCAAACAAATATACAAATTAAAACATAGTTTAAGATCATATGTTATTCATCTTTAGATATAAAATCAAAATATTTTTATCTCTCCGTGGTGTAATGAGAATTTTACAATAATATTTAGTTAATTTCATTTTTGTACTAGGACTTGCCTTTTTCATAATCCTTAGTTAGGATATAAATTTATTAATTATTTTTTTACAAGTTTGTAAATATTGATATTTGTCACCACTACAAGAATAACGCCAGGTTGCGTCGGCCATATGCGACGCAAAGTCGACG